>JAOUQT010057710.1:0-10616 GCA_025769995.1 Xyliphius kryptos | reverse complement strand
CGAACCAATAAACAAAGAGGACAGTTAATTAACTAATTAAACACAAATGGGAGTTAATTAACTAAACAGAAAGGGAATAAGCGCCGAGCTTCTTACAATTTCACACATTAATACGAATGTGAAGCTGCCAGGGGTGTGACTGTGCGTTATTCAGTTTGGGCAGAATTATTAGGTTGTATTTGAGACCATTCTGTTTATTATTAAACAACAACTATGTTCTCAATTAACCCAAAAGACTCATAAATATCAAAGCTTAATATTATTGGAAGTTGGAATTATTATTATAATTTATTTTTTTATTTTATTTTATTTTTTATTTTTTTAGATTTGGCTATCTTAGTAGGATATCTGTTTGTGCAGGTAACTATTGGTGTGCAGAATTATTAGGCAACTTAATAAAAACTAAATATATACCCATCTCACTTGTTTATTTTCACCAGGTAAACCAATATAACAACACAAAATTTAGAAATACACATTTCTGACATTCAAAAACAAGTCAGTGACCAATATAGCCACCTTTCTTTACGTTGACACTCAAAAGCCTTCCATCCATAGATTCTGTAGAGCAAGTGTATACCAGCCCATACCAGTACCCCACCTCCACCTTGCTGGGGTCTGAGTGGGAGTGGAGCTTTCCTCTCTTTACTGATCCAGCATCGGGCCCATTCATCTGGCCTAGCAAGAGTCACTCTCATTTTCTCAGTCCATAAAACCTTAGAAAAATCAGTCTTAAAATATTTCTTGGCCCAGTCTTGACTTTTTATCTTATGTTTCTTGTTCAAAGTGGTCGTTTTTCAGCCTTCCTTACATTGACCATTTTCCTGAGTATCGCTTACCTCGTGCTTTTTGATACTCCAGTAATGTTGCAGCTCTGAAATATGGCAAAACTGGTGGCAAATGGCATCTTCGCAGCTTCACGCTAAATTTTCCTCAATTCATGGCAGTTATTTTGCTTCCTTTTTTTCTTCTTCCAACCCTGTTGGATATTTGCCATGAAACGTTTGATTGTTGAGTGATCACACTTCAAAAGTTTGGCAATTTCAAGACTGCTGCACCCCTCTGCAAGACATCTCACAGTTGTTGACTTTTCAGAGTCTGTCAAATCTCTCTTCTGACCCATTTTGCCAAAGGAAAGGAAGTTGCCTAATAATTCAACACACCTTATACAGGGTGTTGATTTCATTAGACCACATCCCTTCCCATTACAGAGATGCACATCACCTGATTTACTTAATTGGTAGTTGGCTTTCAAGCCTATGCAGCTTGGAATAGGACAACATGTATAAAAAGGATGATGTGATCAAAAATACTAATTTTCCTAATAATTCTGCACACAGGGTAGTCAGTAATGTCATGGCTGGACATAAACGGCTCAGCCAAACAGATTTAAGGACAAAATTACTCATTTTAAAATGTTATTTTAAATCATAAAATGAACGTAAATGGTGAACTGATTTCCGATGAGCACTAAGCCTGTTGCAGCTGTTTTTATTTAAAAAAATGTAGCTACTAGATGGCATTATTTGATTGTTGGAGAAACCAGAATCCTGTTACTCAGGAATCAGCATTCTCTCCTAATTTATTAATGATTTTGCTTTCAATAAACGCATTTATGAATTAAAAAAATTCAGGATAGTATGCTTGTAATTGTTTTATAAAAGTAATAAGCCCCTCAAGGTTGTGCATTATTGTGAATAAACCATGGGAAAGAGGCTTTGTGCTTAATAACACTTTCCTGTGATTCATTCAGAATAATGCACGCCCTCTCTGGCCTTATTGCTTTACCATATAGTATGTCATTATTTAGGGGTATTTTAAACCTGTTTGTGTGATATAAATAAAGCACTATATACTAGTTTACAGATAAGCAGGACTTAGATCTGAAGGTTGTGGGTTTGTTTTGCTAGTTTGGGACCTTTACCCTCATTTCTCAGTACCGCATCTAACAGTGTACTGTAGTTGCTTTACATAAAGGCATCTGCAAAAAATACTGTAAATGTGAGCATTATACTTGCATAAAACTGTATATGCATACACTATATGGCTCGACCGTTTAAAAGCTGATTTAAGATATTTCATTCAGTCCTTTTGCCGCAGGTTTATCCAGTACCTAGTAATGCTTTACGGAAAATTGATGTTTGAGGAGGCCTTTATTAGTTTCCGAATCACTGTTACCCAGTGCACAAAGAATGGTTCATAAAGACATGGCTGGGTCCATTAGGTATGGTGTAAGACTCAAAAAAATAAAACAAAGATAAAAAAAAAACTGAGTTTCTAATCCAATATGCACCTTACAAATTAACAAATGTATTTGTGTGTGCCAAACAGTATAAAAATTTGATACTATTATTTTTTATTAATAATTATTCTTCTTCCCCAAACTATAAGTGTTTATTGTTTATTTAAACTAATTAAGGTGGTTAGTAGTGATGGTATTACAATTGTGTGTTAATTCATTGTGTTTTTGATTTGGTGTGCTGTGGGCAGGTGCTTTAATGAGGAGACTTGCATCTCAGTTCCTAATGCTGAAGGTTATGTGATGGTCCTTCAGCCTGAGGAGCCTAAGATAAGCCTGAGTGGAATCGACCACTTTGCACGTGGAGCTGCCGAGTTTGAGAGTGCAGGGGGCGTGACCTTGTTTCCTGAGCTGCGTGTTGTCAGCACAATCACTCGTGAGGTGGAGGCTGAGGCTGAGGGAGAGGATGAACCAACAGGTACTACAGTAAAAACATTGTTTTAATTAGACATTTGCTACTTTTATTTAATGTTATTTTGTTGAAGTCACATTCTTAATCTTTCCGCCATATTTGCAAACCTGGTTAAATAAAATAAATCATCTATGACATAACATAATTTATAAAAGCAATATACAAAATATATCACACATATATAACAAAATAGTGATGAAACCAGTGCAGATGTTAACAATTACAATTAGTTATTTAGCAGACGCTTTTATCCAAAGCGACTTACAGGTATCCCAACTTGGTTGGGATCAGAACACAGGGTTGAAACAGGACCCTGGAGCAATGAGGGTTAAGGGTCTTGCTCAAGGACCCACATTGGTAACTTCAGTGGAGCAGGGATTTGAACCCCCAACCCTTAGATTGATAGTCCAACACCCTACCCACTGAGCTACCTCTCCCTAGTTACATCAACCATCGATCATGGAAAGTTAAAAGTCCAAATGACAACCTTTTCTTTTTGACCAATCAATGTACTGTGAGTGTGCTGACTATTAATGATAACTGTTTGCTCAGAAAGTCAGTGTATTCAAAATTTCTAATATCTTACATGACCTTTGTGTTTGATTGCAGGCAGCAGAACAAGCGAAAGCCAGCCCTGCATTAGTTGCCAAAGACCCAGCAACGTCCACAAACAAGAAAGAAGAGGAGGACCTGGCCAAAGGTTTTCTTTTAGTCCTGTATTGTTAATTCAATAGCACTTTACAGGAAAGAGATGTTAGTATGTGGCCTTAATCTTGTTTTTGCTCCTTTTTTAACTCAGCAATTGAACTGTCTTTAAAAGAACAACGACTGCAGCCACAGACCTCATTTCCGGGTTTGTACCCAAGTGCTAGCAGTCTGCTCACCTCTCACAAAGCAGAGGGTAGGAAGGTGCGGGCCATTTATGACTTTGAGGCAGCAGAGGACAATGAGCTAACCTTCAAATCAGGGGAAATCATCACCATCTTGGATGACAGGTCCTCTTTCTCTACTGATGCATGTTCTAACTAAATGATTGGAACTTTAGAAACAATGTATGTTAAAAATTAGATTTCCTGTATTTTGTATCCAAATAGTTTCTAGGGACAAAATTAATCAAAACCAGTTCGGGATAAAGTTAAAACATAAAACTGAATATTACCCTGTGGGAGAATATATCATAATGTTATTTAAAATGTTTAATGTAGAACGGGTGGCACGGTGGCGTAGTGGTTAGCACATTTGCCTCTCAGTGCTGGGGATTCCCGATTCGAATCCCGATCTGGGTGGAGTTTCCATGTTCTCCCCGTGTGTTTATTCCAGTTTTCTTCCACAGTCCAAAAATGTGGGTTACTAATAATCCAACTAATGGATTATTAAATTAGTTGCCAACTATTTTATTATTTAATTTTAATCTATATACTCAATAAATTGTTGCAGCCCTATTATAATAAAGCAGTAAGACACTCGAGGTTGGACTTTATTGTGGATAAACAACAGGAAAAAGGTGTTTGTAAGCACGACGCACAAGCAGAGTGCCGTTAATCCTTTTTCCCCATGGCTTATTCACTATAATGCACAACCTCGAGTGTCTTATTGCCTTTGTAAAATGGTTATCAACACACTATAATAAAAAAAAAGTTTTGATTTATAAATGCATTCACTCAATAGCAAAATCGCTAATAAACTTGCCTTCTGCGATGTAATCCAGTCCGTCTTTTAAAATGAACCCTGACGCAAGTAAAAGATTTCCGGTTCCTTTAAAGATCAAATACTGCCAAATTACAGAAAAACTTCAGAGACCAATATATTTTCTATTGCGCATTTATACGAGTGTGAACCGGTCAGAGATGTGGGTTATTGTGAATAATGTAACGGCTAGACAAGCGGCTCAACCAATCAGATTTAAGGACTGAACTACCCGTTTTATCATGTTATTTAAAATGTTTGACAACATTGCCTTCTTGTGCACCATTAAGTGAATGTCTATTGGTAATTACCTTATATTATCTGAATAAACTGTAGCATCCCAGACTGTAACTATTAAACAATAAGACATTGTGTGTTAAAACTGATGTTTAATGTCAGGACAGCATCATTAGCTATTTCACTACTGGAACCATCGACACTCATGAGGGAAGTTGAGCATTTCCAATTTACTTTAATATAGATGGGAACTCCGAATGAACCCACACAGGCTCTGTTTTTTCCTAACTGAGATTTGAACCTGAAAACTTCTTGCTGTGAGATGGCACTATGATTCCTGGTCCATGTTTGGAGAAGTTCTCTAAAGGTTGTTAGATACTATGAATGTCATTTTAAGCGTGTTCTAACTTTTTTTCCCCTTTATGTACAATATTGTGCTGTAACTAGATTTGTGTTACCAGTTTGTGGTTATTGTTTTTTTTTTTTTTTAAACTTTATTTATTGAAAACATTTGTCCTTAGTAGCAATATGGACCGGTAAAAATGGGTTAATTTGGTTAAGAATAAATTTTCATTTATTTAATATTGTCTTTGCCACAGTGACCCTAACTGGTGGAAAGGAGAGACGTATCAGGGAGTTGGACTCTTTCCATCCAACTTTGTCACTGCAGACTTAACTGCAGAGCCAGAGATGAGTGAGTAAAAATCTTTTGCATCATATGTTTATGTGCATGCGCTTGCTACTACTCCCATTCTCTTCACTCTGTCTGCATAAAGGTAATTTGCTATTTCTTTACTTCTTTTATATATGTTTTGGTGTAACTGATGACATCCAGTATTACTGAATTCAATGGTTATGCTGGAACCATCATTCTAATTTAATTTGTGTGTGTTTTTTTTTTTAGTAAAATCAGAAAAGAAGACAGTTCAGTTCAGTGAGGACATCCAGGTGGAAACTATTGAACCAGAACCCGAGCCTGTCTACATAGATGAGGTTAGAGAGTTGACCGTTGAAAAAATGTTATAACTTAAAATAAAATATTGTATACTTTTAGAGATTTTTATAGAGGGTGTGGTACCTCAGTGGTTAGTATTGGGGCTGTTAACCTGAAAGTTGGATGCTTAAAACCCTCATTGCTTCAGGGGTGCTGTGTGACCCCGTTTTCTGAGCTCAATCATCATTTTTTTTCATTAAATAAAATATTTGTAAGTTGCTTTGGATGGTCTCACATTATGTTCTATGGATTATTGGATAAACTGCTGCTGCGCAGCTTAGTGGTTAGCATGTTCGCCTCTCAGCGCTGGGGATTCCCGGTTCGAATCCCAATCTGGGTGGAGTTTCCGTGTTCTCCCCATGTCCTTGTAGGTTTTTTTCGATTGCTTTCACAGTCCAAAAACATGGATTTAAGGTAAATTGACTTGGCTGCTCTAAATTGCCACCATAGTACCTGTGAGTGCGTGTAAGTTCCCAGCGATATATTGGCTCCCTGTCCTGGTGTATATGCCCAGCAACTGGGATGTTCTCCCCTGGATGGGCATGGGGAAGCCTCCGCAACTCTCATAGAGGATTAATCCGAAGGTAATGAATGAATGGATGAATTAACTTGAGAAAATTAAAGTTTTGGCCATTTACAGACAAATAATTTTGGTTACCGTATATTTGGTGCGTCCCTCCATTTAATGTAAAAATATGCAAGCTATTACTTTGGTCATTTTGAAAATCTGGTTATTTTAACTCCTTGGACTGTTTACAATAACATTTCTGATGAGTGCACAAAATTGCATGCTAGTGTTAATACATTGTTAATGCAGCCCTGTAAACCTGTTACTGTTCCTGGCTCTATTGTGTATATTCACTAAATACATTAAACCTAATTAAAGGAACATACTGCAGTATTTATCAGTAGCTCTTAATGCAGCTTCTGTGTGGGATATTTTTTTCTCTACTGCAATGTACACAGGAAAAAATGGACCAGCTGCTTCAGATGATTCAGAGTGCAGATCCCACAGACAACGAGTCAGATGCCTGTGAGCTGCTTCAGCTGGAGGGTAATGCCTCGTTCTTTTCCAATTGCTTGTGAATGCTTTATATGAATCTTTGGGTTTATGTAACTTGAGTTGTGCTTTACTCTTTTAAAGGTGCCTGTAACCAAATGGGCCCACTTATTGATCAAAAACTAGAGGAAATTGACAGGTATTGTCAGTTTAATTTAAAAATAGTAAGAACTTCACATTTTCACAGTTGCTAAGTTTGATGCATTTACTTTTAGGAAACATTCTGAACTGTCTGACCTTAACGTGAAAGTGATGGAGGCGCTGTCGTTGTATGCTAAGCTAATGAATGAGGACCCTGTGTATGCCATGTATGCCAAATTGCAGAGTCAGCAATACTACATGCAACCGCCCAGCGCCTCACAACAGGTGAGCTGTTACTTTTTGAATGTATCAGAGAGGTTCATCTGAACCCAGA
Source organism: Xyliphius kryptos (assembly GCA_025769995.1). Taxonomy (NCBI): domain Eukaryota; kingdom Metazoa; phylum Chordata; class Actinopteri; order Siluriformes; family Aspredinidae; genus Xyliphius; species Xyliphius kryptos. Next base: position 3,513 of record JAOUQT010057710.1, on the reverse strand, counting down.
ACTCATTTAAAATTCATGTACCATAAAAATAAGAGTGGTAGCTCAGTGGTTAGGTTGTTGGACTATCAATCAGAAGGTTGGGGGGGTTCAAATCCCAGGTCCACTGAAGCTACCAATGTGGGTCCTTGAGCAAGACCCTTAACCCTCATTGCTCCAGTGTTCTGACCCAACCAAGTTGGGTTACTTGTAAGTCGCTTTGGATAAAAGTGTCTGCTAAATAACTAAATGTAAAATGTAAATGCAAAAATAAAGAACTCAACAGTTTTTAATAAGCTATTTAAAGACTTAAAAGGGAAAAACTGTGAACAACATTTTGCTTAACAAATTTTTTAAACAGTTTTTGTGCAAGTTTAGAGAGCGCAATATGACATGCCATGGCTTTCTGTTTGGGTTCCATAATACCATGAATCTATACAAAAATAAAATCAAGATAAAATGCTCTGTTTTTCCACTTGGAGGCAGCAAAACTCCAAAAAAACGCTCACACAGTCACTCTTCACACAGGTTGCCACTCTCATATCTCACTATAATATTCTGTCTGTATAACTAATTTAGCATATAATGTAATTTTTTGTACGCTATTCCCATTTCCACTTGGTCTGTTGACATCATACAAAAACTACAGTAACCTATTTAAGCCAGTATGTTGCACACAATTTGAAAACAATTCATAATGTGTCTAAATTTTTGTGTTGAGATCTTCAGTTAATCTTACAGCGGGCCAGTCATCCAGGCACAACAGTATAAAAGTTAATAGCACACAGTTGTCTGTGTAGATTTGTCCATGTTATGCTCAATATCCAAGACCATTCAAGATTAATTCCAGGTGTAAATGGTTTAAGGCCATTGTTTTATTGTGTAATTTTTGTGTGTGGATGTGTTTGTAAAAAAAACAACAGGTATACCCAGGCCAGGCAGCTGCAGGCCATTATGCAGTGGCTGCAACAGGGGTTCAGGGCTACAGTGTGCCTGTGGAACAGCTTCCTGCCATGAACCAAAGACCGGCAGCACTACCAGGCCAACCAACACCTAGGTAATAATTAAATATTTGGGTGAAATCTACTTTAGGCAGTTTGATCTTCACATATAATTGGGCTTGAGGCATACTTCATACAAAGCATAAACAAATTGTTCTTTAAAAAAATTGGAAAAATGATTCTACAATGCTTTGCATTAAAACGGTGATGTTGTTTGTTTTTAAGATTGCATGCAGCTTTTTTAAAAAACTAACTCAGTTCCTTGGTGTCCTAATTAATTTGCTATTGATTTATGGTACAAACAGCCGGTTTCTGAGTCAACTAATGAGCACCTGCTTGGCCCATCTCCTGTACGGCAGGGTGGGGCTTTCTTAAGGGCCATATTGTACCTTCATGGGAAATGTTTTTGGAAAAAACATCACGCCTCTGGAGTATTATTGTTTCACCAAAATGTTTCTGGCTGGGCCGTCTGTATGGAACTTTTTATAGTCTCATGTCAACCTGCTTTGTTAAATATCTGTTTGATTGGATACCATAACAATGTGTATACGTTCATTCATCCATTCTTATTTCAAAATACAAATACACTAACTTGCTTTAAAGTATGTGGGGTTAACTCTTCATGCTTAAAAGACTTAAATGTAAGGCTTTATCATGTGATACCTTTAAGAGCCCTATCCCAAGCCCTGTGTGTAAATTCTTTTGGTCATATAGTTTAGATAAGACATTTGTTGCTTATCTGTAATTTAATTACAAATGATCCGTTCTGTTTTTTCTTTCCTCTATTAGTGATGTCCATATGTATATGGGCCAGCCTGCTGTATATAGTGCCCCTGCGGAAGTGCAGCAGACATACCCGAGTGCAGCCAGTGGGCAGACTGGCCTGCCACAAACTACCAACTATAGCTGTGCCAACCCTCAAGACACACAGAGTCCTTACCCTGAAAAAGCTCTATTGTAGAAGCCACAGACAATGTTCTTCTCAAGTTTATACAGAAACACATGCAAGCTGACACTACAAAACAACCTGACCTAAGGTCACAGGTACAGAGAGATCATTGTTTCCAGTTCTACTTTAGTTGTTATTTAAGAAGAAACACATTTGTTTTCTCTGAATTCTCTATTACTCAGACAGAAGACTTTCACTTAAACATATACACCAAGTTAACAGAGTCCAAGTAAAAAGAACCAAATATTGACTACTGACTTGTAAACATTGTGCAATTTGAGGTCAGGATCATTAAACGTTGTCATCCAGGTCGTAACCTACGAATGCACAATTTGAGTGTATGAAGAACAAACGTAAGCAGGGGAGATGAAGTGCTGGCCTGTTACAAAAGACTGGAATTTCGGTATGGGAATTTATAAAGACATGCATATGATGTACAGATTTTTCCATACTGTTCTAAATAATTCCCTACAGTTGGAGGATTTTGTTGCATGGATTCATTAGGGAAAGGGCATTCACATCCCTCTTCCTTTCACATTTACATCTGCTTAAAAAATTATTTGCCGTTAAAAAGGTAAAAAAAAAATCCCTGATTTACTAAATGCTCTTAAATGCATTTGAAACCTGATTATTCATTCAGATTTTAAATTGTGTTATTTCTGGTCTTCAGTGGTGTTTAAAAGTTTGTGAACCCTTTAGAATTTTTTTATATATCTGAATCAATTTTAACTAGAACTTTAGATTTTTGTACAAATACTAAAAGAAGATGATGATGATGTCTTATCAAAGGACACACACAAAAAGATTACTGGTTGGTGAATTTTAATTGAGAAAATGATTCAATATTACATATTTGTAAGTGGCCCTTTGTCTATGGCACTCTGCTTTACTTTTTTGTACTTGATTTGGATTGAAATGGAGAAGTTTGAGCTCATCCCTCTGTACTTAAGCTTAAACTCAGTCATGTTGCTGAGCCACTTGTTTTAGGGCCGTCCACAACATTTCTTATGGGTTGTCATTACACACTACCTTTTTAGACTCATGAACATTAACATTGGCCAAATTTAAAAAAAAGGCCATTGTTACCTCGCAAGCTATTACACTACTTGGTCTTGGTGCAATCTTTAATAGTTAAACTCTGAATGGGATCTAATTTTGTACATCCATTTTTTTCTTTGTGTGACTGGATGGGTCGTGTCCTAACATTACCTTTTAAAGAATCCTTTCCATCCTGATGAGCATCAACATCAACGTTTTTTTAGATGTTTGATTAAATCTTATTAGGTTTTGCCATAATACACTTCTTTATTCGTTCTTTAGACAGTGTTCCTCATTATCACCTCATATTTATTCAGTCGATTATAAACACCTAATTGTAATTTCACTTTTTAATCATTTGCTAATCTCAAATGTTGACACACTTTGGTCATGCACATGCATATTGGATAATTTTGTTTTATATTTATATATAATATATATATATATATATATATATATATATATGTAACAGTCAAATAATTGTCTAGTTTCTTTAGTTTAAGGACTTTCTGATGTTTAAATGCACAGCAAATTCACAAACTTTTGAGC
>JAOUQT010057700.1:0-10617 GCA_025769995.1 Xyliphius kryptos | reverse complement strand
ACCGGAAGGTCCCTGGTTCGATTTCAAGTACCGACAAGTCATGGCTGAAGTGCCCTTGGGCAAGGCACCTAACCCCCATTTGGTCCCCGGGCGCTGTGCTGGCTGCTCACTGCTCCGGGCAAGTGTGCTCACTTCACCTGTGTGTGTATTTGTGTGTTTCACTGCATTGATGGGTTAAATGCAGAGGACAAACAAGAACAAGAGGGCCAAACGTATCACTTTCACTTTCTTTTTTGGACCAGTCTCTGTAAACCCTAGAGATGGTTGTGTGTGAAAATCCTAGTAGATCAGCAGTTTATCAAATGACCAGCCCATCTGTCACAAACAACCATATCACATTCAAAGTCACTTAAAACACATTTCTTCCCCATTCTGGTCATTAGGCAATTCAGCAAGTTGTATTGTAAATGCAACACAATCACACATTCAAAAGCCTCTAAAAACCCTCTAAAAAACTGTACCCATCAAACAACTTGATTTCAAAACATCATTTATGAACCACTATCCCAGGTGCATTCGAAAATGTGGACCACTCATTCATACCTGGTCCAGGAGATTGAAAGCCAAACACACATTTTTCAAAAATGGTGTAAAGAACTACAAGAACATGACAGTATCACTAGCGAGAAAACACTAGATGGCAGTAGCTTATCATTGGGAATGCAAAGCAGTTCCAAAAGCAGCCTTGTCCACTAAAAAAAGGTTTACTTCACTTGAAAATAATACTGATTCATAGGCCACTATCAGCCTTACAAAATTGTTAAAGTGTGTAGTTGAATATGCTAATGGCCTCTTTGTTGCACAGGCACTGATGAACACATGCTGGTGTTCAGCAAAGTAATCGCTATCATTTTGCATAAAAATACATATGTTTTTGTTTGTGTTGAGCATGAAACTTGTTTCCATGACCATTCCATGCTTTCCAAGTAAGTAAAAGCATTACCAGAAAGGTACTGATTCTAGAAAGCAATAGATTAAAATATTTCAAATGGTTTGATGCCCAAATGTCCTATGGATGCAACATTTTATGTTGTCAGAGAGATGGATTATTTAATTTTCAACACTGTTTACTTAAGTGGAATATATATATAATTTAACTTTTATTTTTCCCACCAGGTTTATGGTTATGTGATTACTTAGGTTTAAAGTCTACCTCATGTTAGTCATTCATTAAAGTTTTGTAATAGTATCTCTCATTAGACCTCTGTACATTGAGCATGGTTGTGTTTCAATCGCCATTATTTCTACAATAGCAATCCATAAAAAATAACTTTTATTTTATTTTTGTCAGTGCCATTTGTATTTGACTACAATTTATTTTTATGCATATTTGTTATTTGTTAAATATAATGAAATATTCATTGGTAATGATGACTTAGAGTCATTTTCTGATAAACATTACAGTGTTTTGAAATATTACTGTAGTTCTATAGGTCAAATTTTTGCATTAATTTTTATGAACTCTAATAAAGAGATATTTTACACTAGATTTAGTGTAAATGTATTTTACTCTATTTAATTCTGAATGAGTTAAATGATCAACACCCAGAATAGATTTACTTCAACTCTGACCTAGAGTGTATTTGATGTTCACGCATATATATAGAAAATTAGTTAATTTGAATTCATAAAAAGTTTATTCCAAACACCATAATTTGCTTTGTATAACATCTGGAATGTATACATCAAAAGTGGAAAGCCACAACTAAAATGTCACAACCAGCAACAGACACTCAACTGAGAGAGCTGCCAGGAGACTAAGTTGAACCTCCATCTTCTATCATTTTGAATCTCCGGACAGAAACCCATTCAGGAACAACCTGCTTCAATCCCAGAGAACATTTTCCCAGATGTTTGCAGCTGTGAGAATGCAAGTATTCTCTGTACATCTCTACTGAAAAAGTTCATAAAGTAAAAGTAGAGGAAGGGATGGTAAGCTAACTGAGCCTGAACCCGGGTCCCTCAGAGACTGATTTAGCAAAATGACCCACCTACATACTGAATAGGATGTATCAACAAAATATAACTAAAATTAGAGTGGCATCAGTAATGAGAATACAAAGGCTTGGTTGAGAACGTAATAAGACAATAAGACTTAGCATTGACTTTAATTGTCTAACCCCTGTATATATATACGGCTGGATTCATTCAAAAAATGTTGAATATTGCTATATTTACCTTTCTTATAAAAAAATTATATTTTCGTTATCTAATCAAAAAAACATTTAATTTTAAATAAATACATTTAATATGTATTTTGACATAAATTGTGGAAACTATGTGGTGTAGTGATTTTTGTTTCACAACTGTTATCATGAACCTGCTAACAAAAAATAATAGATCATATTATTTGATCAATCATTGTATTCAGATTTAATCATGAAATTGCCAAGAGCATCTTCACTTGCTTGACTGGTTTTCGGTAAGCTTGTACTAACTGGTACTATGCATTTGGCTACAAAACGTGTAACAATGGTAATGAGGGCTGGGTATCCTGGCCAATTTCCTAAATTGATTAGATTTCACTTCAGAAGGTTCTGAATCAATTTAAATCAATTCCCAAAAATCTGCTTTGTATAATTTTTTTGGCTAAAATAATGAAAATTCCTCAACTGTGTTACAAATACAAACATACTTTATTTTTTAAGTGGAGAATTGACCATTTTAAATGAAGCTTTAAACAAACCTCAAAATTCTCAAAAGTGCAATTTTGGAGAAAATGTGGATTTTTTTAGATTCTGTTTTAATCATACATGATGCACTCAGAAGAAAAAGCTGTATGCTCAAATCTTTACTGGTCATGATCACTAGAGAGGGCACTTCCGCACAAAGAGGTTAAACCCGAATGCGTCTGATGAAAAAAGTATAGGAGTGTGTGTTTCTTTAAAGTGTGTGTTTTTGGATATCTTGGTAGGGAGATTTAACTTTCATAACTTTTATGGTAATTTGGAATCAAATATGAAGATTAAATTAAATTAGAAACTGAGATATCTAGAAAACATTGAACAAGTTACACTCTCATGAAATAAGGATAAAATGTTGAAAATTATCTCAAAAGATTGTTGACAACTGTGTAACCGGCATAAATGCCAGAGCTAAAAAGTGTAAGCAGATCATGGGTGACATTCTGCCTGAGCAGATAACACCAGCCAAACCATTTGACTAAAAACAGTGGATTTATTTGAACCTTGTGAATTAAGGAAAAAACAAGACTGAAAGTATGGGAAATTGTCTTATGCTGTATGGCCTCCCAAGCACGGCAGTGTCCGAAGGTGTCCAAACCTTCCATAGTTATCCAGTTCTCACTGTGAAAAATGACCAACAAGAAAATAGAAAGAAACTTTTTGCCAAAATCCCTGCTACAATTCTTCATAAGGATGTCAGGCGTGTCATCATCCTGCAGAAGAGCAAAAACAAAGCCATCAAGAACAATAATAATTCCGTGCCACTTATCCACAGCTAGTGTGACCTCCATGGGTTTAAAAAGCAGGAGATTGCATAGGAAGTGTCACTTCAAATTGAATAACACTGAAAACTCTGTTACTTAAGAATTCACTCATGTAATCCTTCACAAACATTTACTTATCACTTAGTTTCAAACCTTCAAAAGTGCAGAGAAGAATCAAGTGAGAGTTAGTTATATCAAATTCACAATCCTGAACTTTTGTAGAGAACCTTTTGTGGCAATTGCATCACAAAGAGAATGCTCAGAACTTTATCAAAAATGAATTGCATCAAAAAGGAATCTCAGAAACTCAATTCGATACAATACACAAGACCTTAAACTAAGCAGAGAAGAACTTTCAGCTTCAGTTCGAAACACTAAAGAGCCACAGGCTAGGTCTGTATTTCTCCTTTTTCATCTGTTTTTTGTCCTTTTGTGTTTATTTCATGTTCCCAATCCAGTTTACATGCTTGGATCCACACAAATGGTCCCAAAATACTAACTGCTGTCTGTGATGTCACATGGGCAGGGTAGGGCAGGCTATATAAGTCCTTGGCATGTGGGAGAGGCCACTATAGATAAGAATATTTAACTAATGCCTAAAAGTAATTGCACCCATATCACCCACATGCAGGCAAATTAAACACTAATTAAAATGACACAGTTTGATATATTATAATTGTTCCAACTGCATTGCATCTTTTTGAGGAGACCCCTCCCCCATTCGTTCACCTGCCCTGCTCATTTTATCTCCCACATTCATTATAATAGGAAATTAAACACTTATTAAATAGACACACTGGTTTGTGATATCAAAATAATGAATGTGGAGCACACGCTGACACTCAGGCACAAAGGAATGTAAAGCTTACTGCCTTAGGAATGAATACCAATACTTAGCCTAGACTGAATAAAATTCTCCCTTTATTAAGAATGCCTATTGAAGCCATCCCCTTAGGAAATAAACACTCACTTTTTTAGGAACGCAGGTATACTTTGGCGGAACACACATCACAGTTTCTGCAGGAACTGCCTATTTTTTACTTTTATTCAATTTCAATTTTATTATTATTATAATTATTCCACTGATTTCTGGTAACTATCAACTACGAAGGTTTTTGAGATAGCTTCCAGTATGGTCTGTTGACAACACAGTACACACATACAAACAGAGCCTGTATTTATTCTTTAGATTTAAATTTAAAAATAGCCATTGTATATTTTGGTTTACTTAGCAAATGATAAAATATTTATTCTTGATGTAACTTGGTGCCTGACCACTAAAAGATTTAAAAGTAAAGTATCTAAAATGAACCCTCTGTTCCACCGGCAACCAATAAAATAAAAATAACAATAGTGAGATGTGTGAGCATCTTCCAGACTTGGTGAGCAGCCTCACAGCCATATTTTGAACTGCCTGTAAATGACCACAAGCTCGAACGCTAATAGAGATAAAAAGTACGTTACAGTAATTGAGTCTCAGGGTAATAAAAGCATGCACCAGCATCTCCAGCTCCTTAAGGGAGAAGTACTTGCCTCAGCTTACTGATGTTTCTTAAGTGATAAAAACTAGACCTAACCAGCAGAATTATGGGAAAGTCAAACATAAGGGATTTATCAAATAAGACACCCAGGTTTCATACACTGGGGCGAACTGCAGAGGTAACAATAGCCGGAATAACTTCGTCAGATACAATAACCATGATCAGCGTTTAATTAGAATAAATTATTGGAAGCCCAGTCCTAATTGCATTAACGCAAGCTACGAGTCTATCAACGATATTTGTCACACTCTGACCAAAAGGCAAGTACAATTGTATGTCATTTGCAAAAATATGGTACGTGATATTAAAACTACTAATTATATGGCCTAGGGGAAGTGAATATAATAAAAAAAGCAATGGGCCCAACACCAATCCGTGTGGGACTCCCCACAATACATAGGGGTTGCGTGCGACCTGTTATTATTGTAGTACACTCAGAAACTCCTCCTCTCAAAATAAGAGATGAACCATTTGAGGGCTGTTTCAGTGATTCCAACCCAATCCCTTAACCTGTCAATCAATATGGTGTGATTGACAGTGTTAAAAGCTGAACTCAAATAAAGTAAAAGAAGCACAGAGCATTTTACAGCATCAGCAGTCATCAGTAAATCATTTTGGGCTTTAACAGACTCGATAGAGTGCTGCTTACAACATACTGACGGGAAGTTATCATACACTTCATATTTTTTTCAAGGCAACGGTCAGCTGATTAGCCACTACCTTCTCAAGGATCTTGGTTGAGAAGGGCAAATTTGAGATCGGTCTATAATTAATGAGGACTGCTGGGTCAAGGTTAGCCTTTAAAAAAATTGTCTAACAACAGCATGTTTAAAATAAGATGAAACACACACGCTTGACAATAAAGAGTTTACTATAGCTAAATTAGGTGGACCGATACTGTGAAATATTTTATCAAGAGAGCTGGTGGAAGCCTTCAATGACCTGCAAACTACACATAGTACAGAAATTCGGTCAGCCACAGCGTTAACCCACGGAGCCCCATGCTCTGACATATCCATACAGGCAACGCATTTTCGCTCCATGCGTGCCAGCAGTTGCACTGGACCCGAGGTCATGATAGCCCATCTGGATCCGCAGATGCCTGAATCTTATCTGCACCCAAAGTCACACATGCCCAAAGTCACACATGCCCAAGGACACACACAAACTTGATCTCTACAACAGACGCGTTCAAAGTTAAGATTAATCAATTCTTTCTTACCTCATTCACAGTAAGAGCAGAGTGTGAAGGTTCAATTAACAGGGTAAGAGCACAGTTTTGCTCAAAATATTGCAATGCACAAAACATTATGGGTGACACAACATAGATACTGCACAATGAGGCCCTACACCATAAGAATAAATTATTGTGGTCTAAAACCAGGTGTTTCAGTTTCACTTTCTAATCCCTGTATGTTTGAGTGACAGATATGTTTTCTTTTACTATATTGCTTTCTATACAGCATCCTAGTTTGAGCGTTTTACACTCAATTTCATTGTACATTATAAAAATTCATTTTTTCTCAAAATGTGTGCCATGTACATAAATAAATAGCTATAGAAAAACATACCTGTTCTGAGAAGAAACACAGCCTTTATTTCGATGTTACCTCAAATAGCTTTGCACGGACATAATCAATGTTTTCTCCATTTCACTTTACTGCAAATACGGCACATTTACTTACAATAGTTTCCACAGTCTCTTAAATGTTACAGCTAAAAAGACAAAAATGATAAAAGCTGTACTGTAGTGCTTGAGTAAATATTAGACCCTTGAATCTGAGTTTACAGGAAATTATATGAATAGTAATATAAAATTACTGTATAATCTAGCATGCTCTTATTGGCAGCCTAGATCCTTTATGTCCATCTTACTATATATTTTTCTAATTCATAATATTTACACTGAAATATAACTGGATTAAGAACACCTGGTTGGCACTTTTTTAATTAATTACATAATGGTAACAGACTCAACAATGTGGCAAACATCCTCCATATGTAAATCGGCCCATGTCCACAGCAGCAGCTCCATTTGTTTGCTTCCCAAGGTTGATTCCTTTTGATTGATTTCATTGACTGATAATGCAAAGGCAGGCCAGTGTAATGTCTGCACACTTTTTACTACTTGTTGTAACAAGCAGAAAATGTCGCTTGGCATTGTCTTGCTGAAATAAGCAGGGATGTCCCTAAAAAAGACATTGCTTGGATGGCAGTTGCCACAAAACCTGTATGAACTTCTCAGCATTAATAAGGCTTTCACAGATGTGCATGTTACCCATGCCATGGGCACTATCATAGCCCCATACCATCAAATATGCTGGTTTTGAAATTATGCACTTATAACAATCCAGACAGTCATTTTTCTCTTTGGCCTAGAGGACACGGCGTCCATGATTTCCAAAAACAATCTGAAATTTGAACTCATCAGAGCACAGAACACATGCGTCAGTACATCTCAAATGAACTCCTGGCCCAGAGAAGCTTTAACTTTATTTTAATTGCACAAAAGTGCAAAATACAGCATTTCTGTCATTATTATTGACAGATAAAGTGCAGAGAATGAATAAAGATAATAATGTTTAAAGAATTTCTATACCCGCCTAATCCTGGTTTAGGTCATGGGGAATCCAGTACCCACCCAACAAATTTGGGTGCAAGGGCAGGAACAACCCTAGACAGGGTGCCAATCCATCATAGGGCGCAACTACTCGCACACACACACATTAATGATCAATTTAGAGACACCAATTAACCTATCATGCATGTCTTTGGTATGCGTGAGAAAACCGGAGTACCCCGGGAAAACTTACGTGAACACTGGAAGAACATGCAAACTCAAAAAACTCAAAAAAAACTTTCTCTAGACAGCCCACCTGGTACTCGAACCCGGGATCTTCTTGCTGAGAGGCCACAGCACTATCTGCCCTCTTTATTTATCTTTATTTATTCAGTTTTCTTTCTAAGGCGCTCTCATTGATCCGGTTTTGAACCCATGTACAGATTTTGCCTTTTGTGTTATATAATCTACTTGCTTATGTTATAATGATTACAGGTTCGTAGATAATAATATGACACAACCAATAGCATTTTTTATTTATTTACACACAATCTATGATCTCACAATTTTTTTCAGAAGTGTAAAAATATCACACAGATTTCTTTCTCACCGAGCGAAAAAAAACACACACTACCCTGTTTAAACTGGTACTTAGTGCAGGCTGTTTCTCAATACAAAAACAATATTTCCAATTCAACCAGAAATCACTCGGTAGCTCCTGTATACACTGAATGCTCACTGGATTAGGAAGACCTGCAAGGTGGCATACTGTATGATGACTGATAAAGTGCCAAAAATTGGTGACTATATCAGAATCAGCACACAGCACTAGGGAACTATGAGTGCCAGTGTTTCAGCAACTTCTGTACTTGCTGTTTTAATATCACGGCATTACGGGTGTACCAAGAGTAGAGGACGCATCAACAAATGTCCAGCTGAAAGACACACGGCAACGGGATGGGCATGGGTCGACTTGCGTATGGAGATTTTTTTGCCACCTTGTCAAAGTCTGATCATTGAAGTCTGCAAGATGAATCAACTCTTTGTTAGACACGTGTTTCTAATCTAGTGATTGTACAGCGTCATAAAGAATAAAACAAAAGAAATGATACATGGTATGACTTGATAAACAGATCCAAACCGACCTTCAGGCTTGAATAATCCATTGTGAGTATGCAATAGTTACACTTGGTTGTGTTTTGAGCCAAGGCTGAAGACATGATTGGAAACTGCAGATGAATAATTTAGATTCAAAAGTGAAGTGGAATTTTAATTGCTATAAGGATTTTATTTTCAAGAACAAAAGAATAAACTAAAAGATAAACATTGTTTGTATTTCTTTCACATCATAGCCCAGTGCTCTCGTCCAAGACCTTATCATTCATCTGATAATATATGATATATAATAACTGGCTAAACTTTATTTTTTTTTTAAGAATGCAGCTTAATCAATACAAAAAATCTTGAAAAAACTGCATTCTGTTATATCCCAAACCATTCATAAATAAAAGATACCACTTGCTCTTGAATATGCATCTCAGTTATCCGGCTTCCTTGTCTTTATCTTCACTGCTGTAGAGCAGACATTCCTTACCAAAGCAAAAGAAAGTGAACAAAAACACATTTATGAGACCTGCAGTTGCCATGACAACAAGTTAACTTATGCCTCTACTGCCAGACAATCGATTGGGTTGTGTGCGTGTGTGTATGTGTGTGTGTGTGTGAGAGAAAGAAAGTGTATATATTTGTGTTTAGGGATTGGCAGTATATCTGGGGAGGAACACCACCGTTAAATGGCTCTCTGTGGTGAGATTAAACTGATCACAGTACAGCTTAGTCGTGGTTATGGAGAGCTGGTTAAGACCAAACCCAAAGAGCCTGAGGCGCCAAATACCGCATTCACTTCTGAGCATGTTGGTTTTGAAATATGTTAAGAAGGGTGTTGTTAGTAGGAGCTGTGTGTGAGGTCTAAATCAATCACAAGGTTATAACCATACACAGGGTTACACATTACACGAGTAAGTGGGAGGTGGGTGTTGGTACTCTCCAATTCACCTAGCCTACATATAGACTGTGAAAGAAAACGGAGCACCTAGAGGAAACAAAAGAACATGCAAACTCTCCACACAGAAATGCCCCAGACCTCCCTACCTGGGGATTAATCCAGGCCCTTCTAGCTGTAAGGCAACAGCACTTCTTACTTCACTAAATTTATGATGATATCGCTGATATTATCTATGATGAAACTGTAATATTATGCCGTCTGCTGTGACAAAAATGAACATTATGGCAGTGGTGGCTTAGTGGTTAAAAGCTCTGTCTTACTACTCAAAATGCTGCTATGGTTAGAGAGCCAGTGTATTTATAGTGCCGTCCCAAGCAAATGGTGAGGGTTGAGTCAGGAAGGGCATCCGGCATAAAACGTTTGCCAAAACTAAAATGCAAGTTAATAAATGTTCAAACATTCCAGATCGGTCGCGGCACTGGTTAACAACAACCGCCACCAGTACTGGTGGCAAACAAGGCACTGGCAGAAATTGGGTAACTGTTTGTCGAAGACAACAAGGAGTTAAGCGTGTGAGGAGACAGAGAGAAAACAGAAGAGTCAAAAGGGTAGGACTGAAGGCAGGAACCCAGAATGTAGGAATGATGAAGGAGAGAAGAAAAGTGGATATTTTGTTTGTGCAGGAGAAAAAGTGGAAGCAAGACTTGAAGCATTGGTGCAGGTTTTAGACTGTTCTATAATGGTGTGGATAAGAAAAGAAATGGAGTTGGTGTGGTCCTAATGGAGGACTATGCAAAGTGTGTTGTTTAGGTGAAAAAGGTGTCAGGTAGGGTAATGAGTCTGAAGTTAGATGTAATGGTGAATGTTGTCAGTGGCTGTGCACCAAAAGTTGGCTCTGAGTTGGAGAAAAGAGAGAGTTTCTGGAGGGAGCTAGATGAAGTGGTAGAGAGCATTCCCAAAAAGGAAAGAGTAGTGATTGGTACAGATTGTAAAAGGCAAGTTAGGGAAGAAAACAAATGAGATGTGGCGGTTATGGGCAGGTTTGGTGTTAAGGACAGGAATC
>JAOUQT010057689.1:0-10617 GCA_025769995.1 Xyliphius kryptos | reverse complement strand
GATTGGGGGGGGGGGGGCATAAGTATGGATACACCCTGTTAAAATAGAAGTGGTTGCTGATATCATCTTAGCGTTTGTGACATATTAGTACATGAAAGGGGGAAACATCTGAGGACGGGCGACCATCTGCAAAGCCGCCATTTTGGATTCAACTTAAACTTTTCAATGGTAAGGGGGTCATGTGACCCATCAAACACATCGAGAATTGCACAAGAAAAACGATGGTGTGCTCATTTGTAACGTAGCTTTAGTCATTATGGAGTTATTGACACGTTTGTGACCCGGACTAACGATAGTAACTCAACTAAAGGATGAGCTCAGTGCTGCCCCTTATGTTGAATTGTCAACGCGATTCTCTTCTCCCTCTCTTGACATGCCGAGAGCAATACCACAAAAGAAATGCCACCACAGGCCTCCTGTATCTGTTGTTTCAGGATCTTCAGCATTTCTTGTTACAAGAGTGGGAGAAGAGAGTCGCGTTGATAATTCAACACTTTAGTGGGTTTCTGTCGTTGCTCCAGGTCACAAACGTGTCAATAACTCCATAATGACTAAAGCTACGTTAAAAATGAGCACAGCATTGTTTTTCTTGTGCAATTCTCTATGTGTTTGATGGGTCACATGACCCCCTTCCCATAGAAAAGTTTAAGTTGAATCCAAAATGGCGGCTTTGCAGATGACCGCCATGGGCGTCACCCAGCCTCAAACATTTCCTCCTCCCATGTACTAATATACCCCAAACAGTAAGGTGATATCAGCAACCACTTTCATTTTATCAGGGTGTATCCATACTTATGGCCCCCCCTGTATAATTAAATGAATGCAACAAACATAATAAATAACAAACCTAAGAACTCATTTTGAGGATATGAACCCTCTGTTTGTTCCTTGAGCATCCTTATATTTTTGCACGCCATTTCTAATATTACAACGTTAGAATGTGTGTGACGTCGTGGTGTTGTGTCTTACAGCCAGCTCTCTCTGAGTCTTATCCAGGGAACTGGGGTCAGCAGGGGCCACCTCCTCTCTGGCCAGTCTGTTCTCGTAGGTGGCCAGTGTCTGCTTGCAGTTCTGGATGGAGCTCTCCAGCTGGTTGGAGCTGTGCAGCCTGCAGGAGTCAGATAAACATCATGCATTAATGAAGGATGGTTTAACCATGCTCGGTCAGCAGATGGCGCCGCGGTCACGTGACACGTACTTTTCGTCTGAGCACTTCAGCAGCTGCTCCACCTTGTTGTATTTTTTGTTGGTCAGGTCCACCTTGGCAGAAAGCTGAGGGGCACTGGCACATTTGGGGTTGGACCTGAGGAAGGTCTCCGCCTCGCGCACTTTAGAGGTCTTTTCGGGTTCGATCCTGCGGACGGCAGAGGTGATGTCCTGCAAAAACCAAACCTCACGTTATGATACAGAGCTGAGAGGCCATTGTTTATATTTATAAAGAATATATTTAAATGAACTGTTATCCACACCGGCGCTGTTATTATCACTATTTTTATTATTCATGAGAAATGGACTGTGGTTATCATCACATTCATGTGAGATAAACTGGTCATCTTGGCAACCGTGGTTTATATTGTCCAGACTGTGGTTGTCGTGGCGACTATTGGTTATGTGGTTCGGACTGTGGTCGTCGTGGCAACTGTTGTTTATATGGTTCGGACTGTGGTCGTCGTGGCAACTGTCATTCATGTGGTTCGGACTGTGGTCGTCGTGGCAACTGTTGTTTATATGGTTCGGACTGTGGTCGTCGTGGCAACCGTCATTTATGTGGTTCGGACTGTGGTCGTCGTGGCAACTATTGTTTATATGGTTCTGACTGTGGTGGTCGTGGCAACCGTCATTCATGTGGTTTGGACTGTGGTCGTCGTGGCAACTCTTGTTTATGTGGTTTGGACTGTGGTCGTCGTGGCAACTATCCTATACTGGTATTGGTATCTACACAGGACCGGCTGTGGTCGTCATGGCAACCACTGTAAATAAGGTGGCACCTGTTGTTGAGTAGTGGGCTTTTTGAGTGTTTTGTCAAAAGATAAGTGGACCTGCCTCACAGTCGCTGTTCTGGAGCTTCAACTGCAAACTAACCAGCACTGTCGTTATGTTGCTTTGAGCACCTGGGGCTTATTTATGCTAAAGCACATAAGGTCCTTCCCCAAACTGTTTCCACAAAGCTGGAGGTCATCCATAGCTGGGTGCTTATTATATGATGTTATTATATGATAAACCAGCTGTATATTCTGCTACCTGTATATTCTGCAGCCGCTCCTGACTGTCCAGCACGGGGCGGTCCTGAGCCAGAGGGGGGCGCAGCTGAGTGTAGATGCTCTTCTCCTGTTTGTCCAGATCATTCACCACCTTGTCCAGTCCTGCCATCAGCTGGCGGCACTGCAGCTCCTGTTTATCTGGGGTTCACACGGCAAACAATCAGCATCAGTGAGAAACAGAAAGTCCTGCAATCTGATTGGCTGAATCTGAAACAGAGCTGGTGGTGTGAGGCAGGATGTGTGGAGTTTGCATGTTCTCCCCATGCCTGTGTTTCCCCCTCACAACCCAAAAACATGATAGGAGTTAAATGTAAGGTGTGACCGTGTTGGACTGGTGACCTGTCCAGAGTGTCCCGTCCCCCCTGAGCACTGGGATACCCCCCCCCCCCCCCGTTCAGGAGAAGTAAAAATAAATGATTTAATGATGTTTGCTCGTGCGTCTACGTACCCTGGACTCCCCCTCCGTCCTTCTTCAGGTCGGTGAGACGGGACTGCAGGGCCGTCTTACTGCTCGCCAACTTCTGCTTGTTGCTCTTCTGCTGACTCAGCAGCCTGCAGCACAAACACAACAGGTTCTCACACCACAGCGCCACCGCTCGGTTTTAAAATGAACCCTCCTGTATCTGAACGAGCGCCTAAGCACAGCATGAGGAGCACAGGTCACATGACCAGTAATGCACACCGTAGGCGGGCTAACGGGCGTCAACCCGACCAGGTACGTTACCTCATGGTTCAGGGACCTTTATTATGAATAAAGATCTGTTCTGGTTCTCACCCATCGACAGCGGCGACGGACTCGGCGTCAGTGGGCGGGATGATGAAACACACCCCCGGTGCGGACATGGTGCGGCCCGTCGAGTCCTTCACGTCCCACTTAGGTCCGTTATTTTTCAGCAGGGTGTAACGCTCGCCCCTCTGCACCGCCCCCTGTAGCACACACACGCACACCTGAGTAACAGGACTGCACGCTTGCAAAGTAAAAGCATTCTAACATTCTAAATACTACTGCTGTAAAATCAGCACATTTCAAAATAAAAGTTTTTTATTGTGATGTATTTAACTGTAGTGCAAAAAAAATGAGCATTTAAATAACAATTGTATTGAAAAATTTTGTTTTTTAAATATTATTTAAGTATTAGGTGGTATAAACATAATGGTGACAAAAATAACTGCAATATGAAAAGAACCCATTTCAAAATAAGAGCACTGTATTAAGTTACACACATTTTTGTAATCAATCACTAAAAGCATTTATTGTACTATAAAACAAAGGCGTTCTATTGTATTGTAATAAAGTGTAGTGTGAAAACAAGGCTTCATAAAATATGAGTAATTTATTGAATGCCAGGAGCTTTTCAAAATAAGAGCATCCAATAAGGTATAAAAATGATGACAAAAATAATAGGATGACAAAAATAATAAATAAAGAGGATTTTACTTTTGAAATATTGTAAACTTTTTTTTTTTTTCAAAATAAGTGCACTGTATTATTTTACATAAATTATTTTGTAATACATACCATAATGTATTTTTTAAAATAAAACAACTGAATTGTTCAAAAAGCTTTCTAATTAAATGTAATAAATTATAGAGAAAAAAAAGCTTTTTTAAATCCCAGCATTTCATTTTATGGTATTGAGTGCAGAAACGCTTTTCAAAATAAGAGCGTCTAATTAGGTATGAAAGATGATGGTGTCAACAACAAAAGCAGTTTAAATTCAAAAATATTCCAGTTGACTAATTGTAATCTCATACAGATTTTTTTTCAAAATAAAAGCACTGTACCATCAATGTACATATGAATAAGGTTGGCATACAAATTAAAAGTCTCCATTTTTATATATTTATATACATTATAATAAAAAAAAATTAAAAAGCTTTTTTTGCATTTTTTTATAATTTATGTATGGTTGCGATTTTGTATGAAGTTGCTTTTGAGAATCCAGTTTTCTGTGCAGTTCAGAATGATTTACCTCGTCAGCGTCAAAATCACACAGCGCCTCGATGGGCAGCAGTTTCTGTGTTTTCTCCCTGCGGTGCTTCAGGGGCAAAACCTGCAGGCTGCGCTTCTGCAGCTCCTTTAAACGCTCGTCGTAGAAATCCATGGCCTTGCCCTGGTCCTACACACACACACACACACACACACACACACACATGCTTAGTCTTCACCATGTATTTACCCTGTACAGACACACTGACACTATGTACACAGGCGTATGTACACAAGCTCAGACAGAGGGAGGTGTTTACGGTCAGGTCGTTGAGTAGCCCCTCCAGCTGGTACTGGTCTTTAAACTCAGGGTTGTACTTCTGGTTGATATCCGTCTCCATCCTCTTCAGCATGTCCTGGGTGTCTCGGGTGTCCTTCTGGAACTGTGGGTTGTGGAGACGAGGTGTTAACCACTCACTCATGATAAACAACCAACACCAAACGGAGCCGCGCCTCCTGCTCGCTCCCCTCACCTTGTGGTACTCGTCCATGTTCTTCAGGTGGTTCTCCTCGCAGATCAGCAGGTTCAGATATTCCTTCCAGTCGGCGTGCACCGCGTCCATGTGAGCCTGAACACCACAACACACCACACTGTTACCGGTCCCGACACCAGGGGGCGTTACCTTGGGGAGGCGGGATGAGGAGGCGCTGTACCTCGACCACATGTTTTCCTGGGTGACCCTGGGCGATGAGCTTCTCGCCGTCTTCACTCAGCTGCGTGACGGTTCCCTCCTTCGACTCCAGACACTTACTGATGAAGTTCTAGTTTCAGCCAGAACACAAACCGCTCAGGGATTTGATTCACGGCGAATCGATTCATTTAGCAATTGACACGTCAATGACTCTACAACCCTGACACCCTCATAGTGATAAATGTGTGGAACAAATGTTATCATTTTAAACACATGTGCAATCAATCAATATATAGGTAACTGATTCCTTTTCTTCCTCACGTTATATTTAATAATATATTTTATATACTATTTTTTAGTTTGTAAATTTGTCTACACATCCTCGTTTCACTTTCTTTGATGCTGCGGTAATAATGCAAATTTCTCCTTTGTGGGATAATAATAGATTCGCTCAGCTGAGGTTATCAGTTACAAAATAAGAGTCACTCACAGTGCAGGAGAAAGGCTTTTAAACAAAATACAGAAACATATTTAAATACATTACACAAAAAAATAAATAAATGAACAAAAACATCACTGTCTATCTGCCCCTACCCCATTGGTTTCTCCCTGTCCCCGCCCCCTTTCACGTCTTATTCTGGGATGGAGAAGTGAATCTGAGGTGGAACTGGACCAGTGAGTCAGCCGATTGTTTCTACTGAAGCGAAACCGAGCTGTGTTCCGTCCGTACCTCGTACTGCCTCTTTCGGGCGGGGTAGTCCAGGTTGGCGTCGCTCCAGTCATACGTGATGCGTTCGTCCGCCTGCTGGTCGAGCCAGTACAGCTCGTTGGTGCAGCGCTGCATGTAGTCTCTCAGACTGATCAGGTTCTTCTGCCGATCCGTGGAACCGGCCTAAAGAAGCACAGACCACCAGTTCAAAAATATACGATCAACTACCAACAAAGCTCCAGACCTCACAATTTAAACCCCTCAAAGCTACAAAGCGGCCGTTCATTCCAAAAAAACATCAAACATTTGAAAGACAAATGAGACGATGAACCACAAACGATTCCAAAGACCAGCACAAGAGTCCGATCCAAACACCTTTAACTTCTAATAAAGATATGAATCGTTCTAAAATTTCTACCAGGAGTTTGTTGTACTTCAGCTGCAGACCGTCCACATAATCCTGTAACACAAACAAAGAACGATTAATAATCATCAATAATATCTATCAATGATCATTATTGATTAAGGCATTGTAATTAATGTGATCGAGGAGGTGATTAGTGATGGGTTACCTGGTTCCCCTGATTGACGTACGGAGCCAGAGCCTCCACCTCGCTGTGAAACAGCTTGTGCTCCTCCACCTCGTTCTCAATGGTGGGCAGGTCCTGGCCAAATCCTTTGTTGTTGAGATTTGCCTGCACACACACACACACACACACACACACACACACACACAGGTCATCAGTTGACCTCCTCCTGATAAGAGGACACGTCTCACACCGCAGCACGGCTGGAGGACTGAAGAGCCGATGGGGTTCCTCACCTGCTTCTCGTCGATCATTCTGCCCCAGTTGACGCTGGGACGGCCCTCGGACCGGTTCAGGTTGTAAATGGTGTAGTGGTCGTTGCGCAGCTTCATCACGCGATCGCGCAGCTGCTTCATGCTGCGAGACGAAACATGAGTGAGGAGTTAGCGTGCGATTCAGGAGGCTGGGAAAGTGTGGAGAAGAAAAACCATCCACTCACTCATGCTGGATCATCTCAGCCTGCGGGTGCTGCAGGGTCTTGGCGCGCAGCGCGTCCTGGTCCAGGGACTCCAGCAGATCCAGAGAGTTCGTGATGGACCTGTTGGTGGCGTCCTGATACAGCGGCTGCTTATTGTCGTTGATCTTAAGCACGTCCTGAAAAAGACCCGGTGATGATGATGATGATGATGATGAGGTTAGAGAACAGAACCCATGAGATCCGAACACTGGTTCAGTTGTGATGCGGCCCCTTGGACCAATAAGGGTTAGAGGATCTGCTCAAGGAGCCACATCGGTAACTTAAATGGATGTGGGATTTGAACCCCCAACCTTCTGATTGATAATTGGGTTTCTTTTTTTAATGCGTAATACTTTTTGTGGTCTGCAGGTGGAGCTGGAATTTTATTTTGGTGCTTATGACAAACTTTTAAATCTTGAATCTTAATCACCCACTGCTGCCATCTTGTGGTTGCACTAGTGTACTGATGCTCATTTAGTCCTAGAAGTAAAGCTGGCAGGCTAATAAATGTAGAACGGGCTGTTTTTTTTCTTTTCCCAATTAAAAAAAGGCTTCTTATCATGAACTGGACCTTCTGAGAGACACTCATGGCTATGTCCAGAGACGGACGCCACCATTGGCTGATCACTGGCTGGCTCATCGTCCACGAGGCAACGTTACTGCGACTATTTATAAAGTGGTGTAATTGGTGACCACATTGCTTTGCCTATGCATACATCCTGATGCTTACACAAGCCCCACCCCCTCCACCGCCAGCTGCCCCACATCTCCCTGTCCTGTTACCTGAAGGAGAACCTAAAGCATCAATCCATTACATTTACATTTGGTCATTTAGCAGTCGCATTTATCCAAAGCAACAAGTATCCCAACATGATGGTTGGGTTCAGAGCACAGGCCACCTAAAGCAACAAGGGGTTAAGGGTCTCTAGAACCCATAGTGGTAACTTCAGTGGATCTGGGATTGAAAGCCCAACACCCGAACTACTGAGCTACCTCATCCCCTGACATCTGACCATCATTATTGGATGCTGTGTATGAGAGGTGTGGAAGGGCAAATACCTTGTTGAGGTTCTGTTGTGTCTCCAGAATGTTCTTCTCCACTTTGTCTCCATTTTTCTGAAGCCTCTCCACCAGGGTGGTCAGTTCAGAGGCCGCCCTGAGGACACACAAAAAAACAGGATGCTCACTTACATTCTGCAAACCAGCTGGTTCTCTGTCCACTCTGACCTCTTATCATCAGGACCATGGACAGAGCAGGTATTATTAGGGTGGTGGAGGATTCTCCGTACTGATTCTCCGAATGTAACCTGCTTTGTGACGAGCTACATGACCGAACCTGATGTACCTCCGACTCCCAGGCTTCTGGATTTACCGGCGCGACCGAACATGCGCTCCTCCATTCACCCGAAGGGGTGTGACCAAAACCCACAAGTCTTCCCCGTTATTACAGCTTAATATCAACAATGGAACCCGATTACGGTGAGAAAACCTGGACTGGCTTGTTGATGATACAAGTCAATTCGCTAGTTGGGCAGAGAACATACCAAACCCCTACATCGAATCAAAGTCGACACCTTCGTGCTGTGAGTCAGAAATGCCACCTACATCATCATTAAATAATAATAACTATATAAGTCTATAACCAGACTCCCGGGGGGGTGGAGGAAGATTTCTAAGGTTCATGTTGTCACAAATAGACTGTCAGAGTAATTTCTGAAGCAGCAGCACAATCAGACCTGTCAGCGCTAAAGAGAGTCCTGGTTCCTGTATCAGTTTCACTTCAGCCCACGGCGGGACAGCTCGCTCTATTCAGAGGCCACATGAGAAATCGGGACGGTTGTGGAGTTCGGCACTTAGAGTGTAAGGTATATGTGCTCTCAGAGTGCCAGTTCCTGTCCCGGATAAATAAGAGGGGTGTGTCATCATGACGGGCGTTCGGTGTAAAACTGTGTGTAGTTTCTTATGTGGCGCCACCTGATCAGAAGAGGCAGAAAGGAGAGGACAGAAATCCATTTCTCTCTGCCTGAACTTCTGACCGGCCACCAGGGGGAGTTTGGGATGAAACAGCCATAGGGGTGAAGGAAGTTAAACCCAGGACCTCGAAACCAGAAAGAAACCAAACAATAAAACCGGACTGAACACTGAAACCGGACTGATCCAGCAGGTTCGTCTGAAACGAAGCGGTCAGGTCTTCAGAGTTGACCTGCTGAATGCAAAGTGGCTTTCAGAACTGGGTGAAGATTTGGTGTTTGCATGAGCGCCGAGGTTCAGCGACGGGGCAGAGTGAGATCTCAGTGACGTGTGAGCATCAGAACCCTAAATAAACCCGTCAGACTGAGCTGTACAGACTGTATGTAGTAAGAGTTTTAGGAGGAGCTGATGTTCTGCTGGTTCTCGCCACTGATCACACAGATTCTGTTCAACGGTTCCTGATCCACAGACGTTATTCAGGACATTTCAGGAAAATACGGTGCTTCTACATTTGGATGAGGAAACGGTGATCATACAGATTGTGGTACATTACATACCGGCAACCGCCGTTTAATCAACGACAATAATGAAGTCATGATGAATGAGAACAGATTCCTATTGTTTGTATGAGGGGTTTTAGTAGTCATGGCAACCCTTGTTTATATGGGATTACATTAGTCATGGCAACCGTTGTTTATTTGGGATTATAGTAGTCATGGCAACCATTGTTTATTTGGGATTATAGTAGTCATGGCAACCGTTGTTTATATGGGATTATAGTAGTCATGGCAACCGTTGTTTATTTGTGATTACAGTAGTCATGGCAACCATTGTTTATCAGGAATTAAAATATATTTCTACGTAAGATGATGCTGTTATCCGTCAGTAGGTGGCGCCAGCCGACAGAATATGAGGGTGGTATCATATTATTTATATTAATTTGAAGAGACTTGTTACAATCCTCATCAAACTTTATTTAAAACGTTTGTTCCTGTTGTTTCTGTGGTCTGACTGTGAGCTGACTGAACAGGGAGCAGATTCTGGGGGGGAAGGGGGGGGTTCCACTATCCAGTCCCCAATGTAAAAGGAGGAAAACATGAATCAGGCCATGAAACACACATGCACCACCAAATGCAGGTCTGCAGTAAATGACGTACAGATAATGGGTTGACAGTTTGGGGAAGGCCCTTTATGCACCAGAAGGTGGCTCGGGGTACGAAGTGAAGTTTATAGAGACATGATCTGATAAGTTTGCTGTGATAGAACTTGACCTCAAACCCCTCCAACCCCAAAGGGATGAAATCAGCTGGGAATTATCTCAGCAATCATCAGTGTTTGACCCCAGAAAGTTGTTCTGGATGAAGGGGCAGAATTCTCACAGATACACTGCAAAAGTGTGCAGAAAGCCTTTGGAGAAGAGTCCAATCTGTTGCAGCATTCCAAATCCGGAGCCGGAATCAAACACAAAGGTCACAGACTCCTCAGCCAGCTGATGTTTTCTGTAAACAGTGTTGTGGTGCTGAGCTGTCCAAAGATCGGGTTCAAGTACAAATTCCACAGACTGAACGATGTCTTAACCTCAAATGACCCCCAGGGGGCTTTACCCCTCCTGATCCTGCACCCCAGCTCACATGGGTGTGAGAGAAAAAGAAAGAAACCTGAGGAAAGTTCTGCTTCAGTCAACACACACTGACACACCTGCACCACCAGGTCGGCGCCACTGCAATCATCCACCACCCTAATAATACCTGCTTCACTCATTCATTATCTTCTGCTTATTCCTCTACGAGGGTCACGATGGGGTTCCCCATGCCCATCCAGGGGAGAACGTATCATGCACTGGACAGATACACCCAGGACAGGGTGCCAATCCATCACTGGGTACACACTCACTCACACAGCCACACACACACATACACACACACACACACACACACACACACACAAACACACACATACACACACACACACACACACTATACAGGACAATTTAGAGCACTCAATTTACCT
>JAOUQT010057678.1:0-10617 GCA_025769995.1 Xyliphius kryptos | reverse complement strand
GGATGGGCATGGGGAACCCCCCCGCGACCCTCATAAAGGAACAAGCGGAAGATAATGAATGAATGAATGAATGAATTGCCCCATATAGTGTGCGTGTGGCTGTGTGTGTGAGTGTGTGCTCAGCAATGGATTGGCGTGCTGTCCATTTACACATTTACAGTCCATTTACAGTCCAGGTACACAAGTACACAATACATGGACCAAGTGCATAACGTTGCAATGTTCCTAACATCACATACTCAATAAGTAGCAGTACTCCTGAGACCTGCACCTCCATTTGCTGCTCACTGTTTGTTGTGACACTAAACATCTGGAGGCATAAAAACAGTGAAATTGTGGTTAGCATGCTTTTATTTTCAGGTTAGAGTCCCGATCTGGGTGGACAGTCAATCTTCTCTCTACGTCTGCATGGGTTTTCTGTGGGTTCTCTAGTTTCCTCTCACAGTCCAAACACATGGATTCGACGTGAATTGGCTGCTCTAAATTGCCCCTGTATAGTGATTGAGTGTCTGTGTGAGGGATGAATTGGCACTTTGTTCTGGGTGTATCTACCCAGTGGTTAAAAAATTCTCCCCTGGATGGCCAAGGGACCATCCTCGTGACTTTGCACTTGCAGGAAGATAGAAGAACTAACCCATGCACCACTGTTTTTGGTCAATAAATCATGGAGGGAATACAATATGCAACTTACAACTCATGTCGCCATTATTGTTGTGCTTTACACCAAATATTTTTATTTAAAAAACACTTTATTTAACTTTTGTAATGACCACAGTGTGACTTTTACATCTATACTATTATTATATAACAAATACATGTCTATGTTTGTGTGTGTGTGTGTCCTATATGGCAGAATAAAACTGATCACAGCTGTAGACAGAGCCCCAGAATCTGTCCTCACTGGAGCTGCTGTTAATTTGCAGCTTTTTTATGCAATTATTTCTTTTTTTTCTCCCTTGGAAACAATCATTTCTCTCCTTATGGCTTGCAACGAGCACTTTAATTTGATGGAAGAAGTGAAAAAGAGGGTAATATAATTTTGTTGTTTTTCGGTGCACTGGCTTGGGAAATTGCAAAGTAGCGGCGAAAAAGCTCCCCAGCTGAATTTTAATCACAGCTGCATTTTAATCATCTCTGTAACAAATTCAGGATCACTATAACTAAGGGTTGCAATCAAGCTGAACCACGTGGATCCTGGATTTACCTCTGCGAGAGGTCGAACCACCGTCAAACCCTCGGCGTGTCTGTTTATGTGAGCATGCGGCATGGATTTAAGAACACATCAAACACCATTTTAGGTTTTCCTACCTACTACTGCATCATCTGTTAGAAAACAGAAGAATCAATACCCGTTCTCTTTCACTTCCTGTTCTTCTATCCTAAATGAGGACTTGACAATTAAAGGGTTTGTCATTTTACAATAGATGGGAGACTGAGTGAGAGGGATGAGGGCAGAGCTACAGCTGTCGCAGAAGAAGATGGACATCTGTCCAATCAATACTGATCAATACAGGATCGAATAGCTACAAAATGCTGTCGGAGTTTTATCAGTTTAGAATCGAGAGGGAAATTCCACAACACGCTCAGGTTCCACGATGGAGCAGAAAATGCTGGAGGGCGTGGTTTGAACGGCAACGACGACAATGAGCGTTAATTAGAGGTAATTAAGGCACCTGCTGGAGGCGTCGCTGTTGATCGTGCGCAGCCTTTACAAGATGGAAGACCTCCTGCCACCACGGGAAGAGATCAAGATAGAGAACGGCAGAAGCAGCGCGAGAACCAGCAGCCAGTGGTATAAAAGTTGAAAGTTTATTTTATGTTTTACTACTTACTATGTTCAGTGTTACAATGACGGTACTATCTCACCCCGCCTAGTCCTTTTTACTGTCTTCCTCCTGCGGTATGTTCTGGTACATTTCTGGAGGGTTGCTTTCTTGACAACAAAAAACACAGGTGCACTGCAGACTAAAACAACCGTCAACAGTCAGAAGTTTGTCGCCATCCCGGGAGTGAATCATCAACACAGGCGCTGAATAGAACCGAACGCTAACCAATGTTATCGCATTGGTACAAAGAATGCATATATATATATATTTAAAGCCAGGTAACGGCTATCTGCAAAGCCGCCATTTTGGATTCAACTTTACTTTTTTCAAAGGGAAGAGGGTCATGTGACACATCAAACACATAAAGAATTGCACAAAAAAAACAAAAGTGTGCTCATTTTTAACGTAGCGTTATTCATCATTGAGTTATTAACACATTTAAGACAAGTGGTGCCCATTGTGTTGAATTGTGAACGCGATTCTGTTCTCCCACTCTTGACACACCGAGAGCAATACCGCAGAACAAATGCTACCACATACTCCCGGGCGATGTAATGAGAAACGGGAATCCGTTCCACGGTCACTGAAAATAGTTTATTCTATGTCCGTCGTCATGCAAACAATGAGCACAAACGAAAAAACAGAAGCTGAAAACGAACAAATGTCCACTGAGAGAGCACCGGGACTTAACACACTGGCAGGCCTGAGACGAAATCGCAGGCTGACGTGACTGTGAGGGTGCGGCAGGAGCAACCAATAGGAGCGGCTGGTAAGTAGGAGGTATATTCCAATACAGCGAGTCTACGGCTGGAAGAGACAAAAAGAAAAACAACTCGCACCAGAAGATGCCACTATCGGCAGGATATTAGAGTATACACAGGTAAAAGCAGCGCAGCATAACAATGATCAATTGCACTGACGAAGCACAGCGCGGGGTTTAAATAGCCACCCCAATCAGAACTCAAAAGGCGAAAGGCATGACACTGGAGCGAGAGAGGACGAAGCCGGATCGAAATGTGTAACAACCTGAAACAACGGATACTGAAGATCCATTTTATCAGGCTGTATCCATACTTATGGCCCATCCCATGAAGAGACTTCCACTTGATTATGAAGTTTTTTGAACCCTGCTGGTGTTTTGTATATATTCATCATTTTTGCAAGGAAACTGGCAGTAAGTTTTCATTGGTTCATTTTGTCACATGACTTAATCAGGTCAGGGTTCGCGTGGCGGTGTGCCGCTTTATAAGCTGTGCAATCTCACACCGCGGAGAGAGAGAGAGAGACCGACCACGGAGCTGGTGAGACGTAGGACCCAACACGACTACATACAGAATCCTGAGCCTTTACAGTTCTTTAAGTAGCCGTGCTGGGTCCTTCGTCTCACCAGCTCCGTGGTTGGTCTCTCTCCCCGCGGAGTGAGCTTATAAAGCAGCATACAGTCATTTAAGCAGAGCCGCTTCAGGTGCGCTAATCAGTGCCGCGGTTCCGCCACGCCCCCCAACGCCACCGCGTCACAAGTTCGATTTTACATGCCATGATGTTAGTTCCAGTTTGTTGTTATTCCCTGGTGCTGTTACTTTTTTCAAAAGTATGGCTTGCAAGTTATAATTGTGTTTAAATTTAAGTATTATATTATAAGCGTAAGAGTAAATTGTTTATATTATGCAGATAAATATTTGTTGAACAGCATTTAATGTACAGTTATTAAATAAAAAGTGAATGTGCAACATTTTCTTAGAAACAAGAAAATGTGCCACATATTGTATTTGCCAGCATTTTTTTGGATCAACCTACTTATGTGAATAAGACTTTTCCCCACATGAAAATAATGAAGTCTCCCCTCATTGATGATCATTTGGAAGCCTGCTTGAGAATTGGCATCAGCAGCTACTGTTCAGACTCCTCCCACCTGGCTGACAGCATTCAGTGCAAATCATAAGAATAATAGTGTTTTTTAGTGGATTGACTTGTATTGTAATAACATCAACATGATGTGTGTAAAACGGTTTGAACATAATGATTTTAAAAAAAAAAAAAAGATAAATCCTGGTAGATCACGATGGCTTGTCCACCACAAAAAAGTAGATTTTCCACTTTAGAAAAGTGTGGACACACCTGCCCCACACTTTACTGTTTGTTTTAAATTCACAGTAACATGGAGAACGTCGTGGACCAGAGCAAATCCAGGTAGCTGCCACACTGAAGTAGCAAGCCGCCAAAATCAGTGTCATCTGGTTGGTTTATTGGATGTTACGCCCAAAATATACCCAAAACTAATTAAGTGAATTAGTACACGCCTACAGGCGGCTCGGTGGCTTGGTGGTTAGGACGTTCACCTTTCAATACTATGGGGACAGAACACAGGGTTGATACAGCACCCTGGAGCAATGAGGGCTAAGGGTCTTGCTCAAGGACCCACGGTGGTAACTTCAAGGAACCTGGGATTTGAACCCACCCCCTTCAGATTTGTAGCCCAACACCCTTACCACTAGCTACCACTCCCGTCGTTTCGATAGCAAACACACACTGATGCCCTAAATGAAGGTAGTGGGTGCGCAGCTCGATAAAGATTGCTAAAATAGGGCTCTCAGTTCTGCCTTTATTTATTTCTAAGCATTATCTTGCAGGTCAGTTGAAAGTGAATGAGTTTCTAATTTAAACCAGATAAACCATCAGTGAAATTTTTAGCTCTGTTTTATTTACCCGATGACAAATTTAAACCATCTGCTCGAAGACAGTTTAATAAAATGTTTACACAAAGCACTAAGCCGTAATAATGAAAAGATTTTGTCTCAGTGAGAAGTTTTAAACCAAAGAACGAGTGAAAGAACGCCTGGGTCGGCTGATTACTGGTTTTGTTTGTCTCTCAGAATTCTTTTCTTACCAGCTAATCCATTTGTTGTGTATTAAACATGTTCTATTGTTGATTTCTTGGTCTTTTATTTAATAAACCATGACGGATCCACCAGCAAAACAACAGTTTTGGTTTCACAATATATTTCAGGCTTTATGTACAGGATTCTTCTAGACTTCTCACTACACTACTTAGTCATGGGGTCATAGTGTGGACACAAGCATTTCCAAGCATGCAGGAAGATATTTTAACAGAGTGAGACTTGCACTCTGAGAATGCAGAGATCTTAGTGGCTAGGATGTTGGGCTAGTAATCTAAGGGTTATGGGTTCAAATCCCAGGTCCACTGAAGTGGGAACTTGAGCTCTTAACCCTCATTGCTCTGTATCAACCCTGTATTCTGACCCAGCTGTCAGTTGGGCTACTTGTAAGTTGCTTTGGATCAAAGCGTTTGCTAAATGACAAAATGTAATGTTTCAAATGTAATGGCTTACTGCACACCATGCAGCAAAGATTCAGCATAAAAATATATTATTATTTCACACAGAGCTTGAACCAAATACCTTAACTGAGTGTTATTGTTCACACAATGAGACATCAAAGACAGTAAGGGACTGTAATTACATATTAAATTTACATAAAGTATCTCTACCCTCGAGTGGCATATCATCAACGGCACAGCTACATCACCCCACCAGCTGTTTCAGGATGTTCTGCAGAGTAAAACAAGACCCAAACCTAATGTGGAGGGAGGGAAAGGGACCGCAGTGCCTCTGTCTGACAGTATGGCACATGCAGGTGGAGAGTGGATGTCAGGAAGTCATCAGATGAAATTGGAGTTGTGTGCATGAAGACAGGACAAAGTTCTTTCCATCTTTTTGACTTCTCCTCGGACGACAAACCAAAGCGGTGTCTAAAAAAAGTCCACCAACCTGGACCACCACCGTGGTCCATTAGAAGTACCTCGTACTTCCACTGGACAGCCAGTAGATT
Organism: Xyliphius kryptos; assembly: GCA_025769995.1. Classification (NCBI taxonomy): domain Eukaryota; kingdom Metazoa; phylum Chordata; class Actinopteri; order Siluriformes; family Aspredinidae; genus Xyliphius; species Xyliphius kryptos. The sequence goes on along the minus strand of JAOUQT010057678.1, from coordinate 4,942 downwards.
CAGGCTGGAGCTGTGCATCCCATGGTTTCAAGACCAATAATTAGTATTTACAAGGGTAGCACCGGATTCACGACTTCACTATTCACCATTGTCTCCTCCAGCGTCCTGGTACTTCTGCATACTACTGTCTCCACAAGCTAAGCCTCACCTCTTCTTAATTTCTTTAACACAATCAAGTGGATTCGATGGCAGGTGTCAATTGACTCTATTTAATGCCTTGGCACTGTCCCTATACACAACTCCTTACCTCCCAAATTGGTTCCACTGTCACCGTCATCGATGGCTGTAAAATGGAAGGTAAATAAAGCTTTTGGGCTTTTTCCCTCATAATACAGTATTTGTAAAATTTGGACACACCCCTTTTCTGCTCCATTGTCTATTTTCACCACTTACCATATACATGATCCTTGTGGGTTCACAATTACAGACTGTACTCCATCTGTTTTCTTTGTTTTTGTTGGTTCTCTGGTCTTTATGGGTCAGGACAATCACAAAACAGGTATAATTTGGGGGAGTGTATTGTTTATTGTCAGTTCTGCAATGACACTGATGCGGTGAGGGGTTTTAGTGGCGAAGTGCTGCTGTACTCCTGGGATAGAAATATTGCACCAACTAAATACTACTTGCTCTGTGGTGGTACTATTGGGGTTCTGACCATTCAAACAGAGTACAATGGACGTACACAGTATGTATTGAAGTCCACAACCAAATGAACTACAGTCTATAATCGTAGAGCTACGAAGTCCATCGTTAGAGTGGAACTGATAACAAGGACAATAAGTGGAGAATAAAGGAGGCGTGAACAAACTTTGGACTCGTACTGTATGTAAATCAACTTTACATTGTAGCGTTTTATCTCTCATTTAATCTTTTAGTTTAACACTGAAACAAGCACACTGCTCTAATTTCCGACACTGGTTCGTTCTGATGCAGCTTCGTCTTTCCGCGAGCAAAAAGCACTTACAGAACAGATGAGTACTCAGCACGATTCCGCACTATTCACAGCTAAAAGCCTCATAACCATCATTCCGAGAAAGAAAACAGACACACGCACACACACACGTCCTCGCTTGCTTTGTTTACAAGCCGTGATAGCTGAAGAGTGTGTGAATGCACCACAACGAGAGCTCTACAGCCTCATAAAACGTGTTACTGGGAAGAGCAGCTTGAACTTTTACACTGATCCTCATTAAAGTCCAGACCTCAGAAGAATCGCCATCGCACTCAGATCACCCCCAGAGCTACAGTGGTAATTGGTAAACAGAACCCCACTGAGACACATGGTTCTAACAGAGGCGATACGGGAAACAGAGCGCACTGATGATTCTGGTGTCACAGTGTAAACACTGAGTCCTCGGAGGTTCATCACGATTACAGAGAGCGTAACGATTATTAAGTTCACACTTCCTTTAGATGCATGTTGTGTTGAAACCCCACTTTTTTTTTTTTCAAATACTAGGCTTTTAATACAGCAGTGAAGTCATGCATCATACTGCTGTCATAATTATGCCTCTGTTTACACTCTGGATCGAAGTGGCAAACATAAATGGGTTTTCTGAAATCCTCCATGTGGTGATTTACGGTAAATAAATGACTCCAAAAGCAGATAGGAATACATTTTTTATCTCTATATAAGCAGTTGTGTTCCAAATAATAGCAGTGTGTTTAAAAACACAAGTTAACTTCACATCTGTGTTGCTTAGTCAACCAACATCTGACACCTGTCAACTGGTTGCTTTGACTACATTCCAAATGGCGTCTTGAGATCACCCCTCGAGTTTTATATCGGTTTAAGGTCCGGGGATCGGGCTGGCCCCTTCATAACCTCAATTTTGTTGGGCTGGAACCAAGATTTTGCTTGTTTTCTCGTGTGTTTAGGGTCATTTTCTTGTTGAAACACCCATTTCAAAGGCTTTTCCTCTTCATCGTAAGGCAACATGACCTGTTTAAGCCCAAACTGGTCCATGGTCCCTGGTATGCGGTAAATAGGTCCAGCACCATGGTAAGAGAAACATGCCCATATCATGATGCTTGCACCACCATGCTTCACTGTCTTCCGAGTATACTCTGGCTTGAATTCAGAGTTAGGGGGTCGTCTGATGAACTGTCTGCAGCCCTTGGACCCAAAAAGAACAATTTTGCTTTCATCAGTCCTCAATTTGTTTTTCCATTTTTTTTAACAGTGAAACTTTGCAGGGACTTCTTGCTAATAGATTAGTTTCACACAAGCATCTTCTAACTGTCACAGTGCTCACAGGTAACTTCAGACTGTCTTTAATCACACTGGAGCTGATTGGCTGAGCTTTCACTTCTCTCTGGTTTTGCTCTCCATTTTAAAGCATTGGAGATCGTTTTTGCTGAACAGCCCATTAATGTCTGCACTTCTTTATAAGTTTTACCCTCTCCAATCAACTTTTTAATCAAAGTTCACTGTTCTTCTTAACAATGTCTCGAATGACCCATATTCCTCAGGCTTTCAAAGGAGAAATGCATGTACAGCATGTGCTTACTTTAACCCTAAATAAGGGCAACCAGATTCACAACAGCATCCTCACAAAATGATGGACTTCACTAATGGACCTCCACACTGCCATTATTTTGAACACACCTCTTTCAATTAATTATTTAAATACACAGAATCAAGAGCATGCATATCCTGAATTCTGAGTTTGTTGGTTTTCTAAGAATCTACTGCAACGGCTGGTAGATTTGTTTGTCATGTGGTAATATAATTTATACCAAAAACAGTGACTATCTGGTTAGTCATATTGGACTGATATTATGTTGATAACTTTTGTATACTGTTTAAGTTGTTTAGAAGGACTAGTACAGAAATTACCGAGTTACCATGGAGATTGTTCTAACAGTTTGATGCAAATTGAATTTCATCGTAAGTTGATTTTAAATATTAGACTATTATGTTCATTTTCTTTGACACAGCCATCAGTAAAATTAACCTTACGCTTGGCAACCGCAAGAACAAGGTACGTGGCACTCAATGTGGTCTTTCTTGCTCATATTGCTGAATTCCTATGCCACATTAAATACAATAACAAAATGGCATATGTCGAGTGTGCCGTGACCTGGGATCTGCCTGATCTGTACAAAAACCCCATCATAACAGAGAGGTTTTTTCTTGCCACTGTCGCTTCGGCTTGCATTTGGGGGTTCAGGGTTAGAACTCTGTAAAGCTGCTTGATCTTGATTAATTTTTAATATAAAAAGGGTGTTTTTTGTGTGTGTTTTTTTCACGTTTTCCCACACTGTGCTCCTTAGACTGGCTGCTGGGTTGTCATCAACTAACTATCTAAATTTTTCCTTGTCTGAATGTTCCTATTATGGGAGTAATAAAGGTTATCTTATCCTAATCAGTTCCCTCTCTGGCTTTATTCTGCATTTGTACTAAAATACACAGTTTCTGCATATTATGTCTACACATCAGGTGTTTTAGTTAGGGGTGTGTGTGTGTGTGTGCGTATGTGTTTACTAGAATGCAGAGAAGAGTGTTACCCATTAACAGTGACAGAGCCAAGTCTCCTTCCTCTCACACTCAATTACACCCACGCTGCCTGCAGGTAGAGCAGCCAAGATTTCTCCGAATCCTTCGTTCTGTTTTTTTTTTTGTTCCTTTTCTGTTATATTTTTTATTCCCGGTTGCGCTGCCATGACAGCGTGAGGTCAGATGACATGCAGACGGAGGTGGGCCGAACCATAGAGGTGTCACTTGCTATCAGTGATCTGCTTTAATTGCACCGTCACACAGAGGGTCTACAGAAGGTGAGGAGAAACTGTGAGTCTGGTGGGAGGAGGCCCTGGTGAGTTTGGACGTCTGTGTGACTCTACATCCACCAATGCTTTATATTTCAGGATTATCTGCACATCTGCTGATCGAATCAAATCAAAGTTTATTTGTCATATGTGTAGTTATACACTGTAAAGCTAGCCGTGAAAGGCTTTGACGACTTCCTCACAATTGAAGAAAAACTTGAAATTAAGAATAAAACAACAGAAGTGAAAATTCACTTTATTGTCAAAAGTATTTGCTCACCCATCCAAATGATCAGAATCAGGTGTTCCAATCACTTCCATGGCCACAGGTGTATAAAATCAAGCAAACTGTTTTTACAAACATTTGTGAAATAATGGTTCACTTTCAGGAGCTTAGTGAATTTCAGCGTGGAACTGCAATAGGACGCCACCTGTGCAGCAAATCCACTCGTGAAATTTCCTCGCTCCTAAACATTTCACAGTCAACGGTCAACTGTATTTCAACTCAGATGTGTACTGTGTTGCTTAGTAATAAATAAAATACTGTGGAAATGATCTTAGTCACTCAACACTCTACGAATCAATTGGACCGGAGTCGGATAATTATTATCGGAGTGTTTAACAATGTGGAGCGAACATTTCCTGTTCAGTGGATATTCATGAGCTACTGACGTCAAGCCATCCTCAGCTCTCCAGATCAGCAGCTGGAGCATATGCTGCTGGAACAAGGCCAAGTTGTGTGTGTGTGTGTGTGTGTGTGTGTGTGTGTGTAACTCCAGCCCAGTATATAATTAGGTACCAGCCCTGGCACCAACACCTAAGCTGGTGCCACCTGGCATATGTCCTGTTTGTGAATATCACAAGAAACGTGATCTTTGGTATGTGGTGTTTGGTAGCCAGAAAAAAAAAATCATGAATAAAATGTATTTGACTGCATTATGTGACTCATTTTGCATGAAATAAATGGATGGATGAATTCTAAAATCTATTTAAACCCCGATCTGGGTGCGGGGTTCATGTTCTCCTACTGTCCAAATTGGCTTCCTCCGGGTTCTCTGGTTTCATCCTACAGTCCTACATTGGCTGCTCTAATTTGTCCCAATATAGCATAGGTGTCAAACTTTGGCCGGGGGACCCGCGAGACAACACACACACACACGCACATATATATATA
>JAOUQT010057669.1:0-10617 GCA_025769995.1 Xyliphius kryptos | reverse complement strand
CAGTCAGGTTCCTCCACAGCAGACTCTGTCCTCCAGGTCTTTATGGACCTTGCTTTGTGCGCTGGTGCACCGTCATGGGGAAGAGGAAGGGGCGGCTCCAAACTGTTCCCACAAACCCAGACTCGTCCATCTGATTTCCAGATGGAGAAGCGCGATTCGTCACTTCAGAGAACGTGTCTCCACCGCTCGAGTCCAGTGGCAGCGTGTTTTACACCACTGCATCCCATGCTTTGCATTTGCATTTGGTGATGCATGGCTTGGATGCAGCTGCTGGACCAGGAAACCCATTCCATGAAGCTCTCTGCACAATGTTCTTGAGCTTATTTGAAGGGCACATGAAGTTTGGATTTTTGTAGTGATGGACTCTGCAGAAAGGTTTACATGGTCTACCACTTGGTGGCTGTCGTTCCCAAACACTTCCATGTTCTTATAATCCAGCTGTCTGTGGAATATTTAGGAGCGAGGAAATTTCCCAACTGGATTTGTTCCACAGGGGGCGCCCTATTACAGTTCCACGCTGGAATTCACTAAACTCCTGAGAGTGAGACATTCTTTCACAAATGTTTGCAGTCTGCATGTCCAGCTGCTGGATGTTACACCCCTGTGGTCATGGAAGGGATTGCAGCACCTGATCATCTGGATGGAGGAGCAAATACTTTTTAAAACATATTGTGTGTAAATTATAAAGTGCTCTGTATTCTGTACAACAACTACAAATCATGACATGAGAAAAATTGACTGCACAATATAAAAAGTGAAACATTTTTCGAGTTTAAATGAAGAACAGTTTATTTTGGTAAAGGAGAAGCGATGAGAACATTTCCAAAACAATCCTGTAACAGGTTCTCCTTCCTCTCACACGGCTGACTGTTGGAAACTGAAGGTATCAGATGGTTTTGTTTGTGATATTTACACCTAATTTAAAAAAGCTAGCGTTTAAAAAAATACAACATTTAAATAACAAACTGAACAAAAGTACGTCCTGCGCGTTTATACAGAGTCATGTGATCCACCTTCATCTCGTCATCAGATTAGTGAACTCATTCAGACCAGTTTAGCATTAAACTCCTAAACGGTGGGGTGCGAGGGACGGCGGCTGCCCGTCAGTCACGGCTTTCACTGACCACACATCTGCTGGCTTCTTAAATCCAACAATTATTTGTTTGGACAAAAAAATAAAATAAAATAAAACAATAATAATAAAAAAAAACATCAGAAGACTGGGTTTCCAGAAAGCAGAAGATAAATGAAATGCCCCCAGTTTACAGTCACAGAGGAGAAAAGATTCCTGAAAACACTAAAGGTTTCATAGTTGGACATTTTGTTCTCAACTGATTTAACAATAATCTGAAAACATTCCACTTACATTGAGTCCTATAGGAGACACTTTTGTCCAAAGCAAACTACAAATGAGAGAATATTTACTTTTGATAGTTAATTGATTTATCCCACAGAGGTATTTAATTTCTTTAAGGGGGGGGGGGTCCATGAGGACACACCTGAGTTAATCAATAAATATGTTTGTTGATCTGAGCTTCCTAATTGACAGCGATGAGAATTCAGGGGACTCGTGGCGGTGGGCGTGGACGTTTTGTGCAGAATAACACACACACACACAGACACACTCATCATGGCTCTGTGGAGGGTTCATCCTCGTGATTGGGGGGCTTGCGCTGGAAGCTTACGCTCTGCTGGCGGACGAACTCGGCGTACGGGCCGTTCCTCTGCAGCAGCTCGGCGTGGGAACCCTGCTCCAGGACCGCGCCCTTCTGCAGGAACACCACGTGGTCCGCCATCTCCACCCCACTCATACGGTGCGTGATGATCAGCACGGAGCGCCCGTTCAGGTTCCTCAGCAGCGCCTGGTGCACCTGCGAACCCCGAAACGACGGTGAGGAAACCTGATGTTCCTGCGTTATTGATCACTGTGATGGATCAGTAATCAATACGTTATCTTTAAATTGAGATAAACAGATGTTCTCACCTTGTGCTCGCTCTCATCATCCAGGTCACTGGTGGAATCATCCAGCACCAGAACCTGAGGGTTTCGGACCAAAGCTCGTGCGATTGCGATTCGCTGCTTCTGACCCCCAGATACCTTACTGCCCTTTTCTCCAGCATCTGTAACACACACACACACAATTTATATAAAGTACATTCACATTTATGAAAATGCCCCTTCCCCCACTGACCGATACCCCAGTCCACCCACCGGTGTCGTAGCCGTTGGGGAACCTGCTGATGAAATCGTGGGCGTTGGCCAGTCTGGCGGCAGCGTGAACCTCGTGGTCTGTGGCGTCTTCTTTCCCGTATTTAATATTTTCTTTGATGGTGCGAGCAAACAGCAGGGGCTCCTGAGCGACCACACTAATCTGCACAAACATTATACATCCCATAATAACACTTACAGAACCAGGTCATGCTGCTTTTTTTTAATTAAATCTGATTGGCTGAGCCGTATCGACACTAAGACACACCTCTGATGTATGTGTGATATACATTACATTATTTTCCCGATGCATTTTATGGAATTTGGCCACTAGATGGCAGTATTTGGTTGTTAGAGAAATCGGGATCCTGTTACTCAGCGATCAGCGTTCACTTTAAAAACCGGACTAGATCACGTCGTGGAAGAGGGGATTAACCATTTTATTTATGATTGTGTGTTTGTATTGAAGCAATAAGACGCTCGAGGTTGTGTATTTTTGTGAATAAATCACACAAAGAGGTGTAACTGTACTCGGACTTAACCCCAGCTTCCTGTGATTTATTCAGAATAATGCCACGCCCTCTGGCACCTTCCTGCTTTATTAAACTCTTCACGTCTCGCACCTTGGTATGCAGGAACGCGTCCTTGTAGCTGAGCAGCGGCTTCTCATCCAGTAAGATCTCTCCACCCTGAGGCTGGTAGAACCTCTCCAGCAGCCGGACGATGGTGCTCTTCCCCGCGTCGGCGGGACCCACCACCGCCGTCACCGTCCCCGGCTTCAGCTCCAGAGACACGCCCTGCAGGTTCAGATCACGCCGTCAGAGGATTCAGCGCATGATGAACGAGGTGGCGATGAAGCTCCAGGACTTACCTTCAGAACGTTTTCAGCTGACCGCGTGGGATAAGCGAAGGTGACCTTGTTAAAGCGGACGTGACCCTTTAGCTTCGCGGGCGCCAAGAAACCATCCGGGGGAACCTCAGGCTTCCGGTCGACATACTCGAAAACCTTCTCGGACGTTCCGATGGCTTTTTTGACGCTCGGGTAATGAGACATGAGAGCCTGGGACGCCACATAGTGGTTATAACAGGGAACTGGAGGAAGAACTGTGATGTCATCAGAACTGGCACCTTACCTCCACCGCAGAATTAAACTGCAGCTCGTACAACACGAACGCCACCAGGTCGCCGCTGCTGACCTCATTTCCCGCCACCAGCTGACCGCCGTAGTACAGGATGCTGACCTTCAGGGCCAGACCAGACATCTGCATCCAGGGATTTAATTTAACTTCAGTTTGGAACATTTAGATGAGTAAAGATCTCAGCGTTTGGTTTATTAACAAAATGAATACAAAAATTAATACAGGAAACATAAACATGTCTTACACTGTTGGTCCAGGTGGAGGCGGCGTAAGCGGCAGCTTCGGTTTTGTTAAGCGAGTAGGTCTGCTCCAGACATCTCCTGTACTTCTCCGTCTCACCGTCCTCGTTAGCGAAGCTCCGTACCGTCTTAATTAGGGAGAAGGTCTCCGTGGCGACGCTGTTCGCCTTGGCGTGCGAGTTCTGGACTTTAACAGCATGTTTCTATAACAACAATAATAATAAACACGCAGTTGTCACTGAAAATTAAATGCACGAGAGATACGAACACATACTGGAACTTTCATGACATCACATTTAAGCTCCTTCTCCAAATACATCCTAATATTTATCGGATCATTGTGATGTAATCAGACCCATTTGCTGATTGGTTCGTTTTTGTTCCGTTATTCTAATGAACAGCTTTTGAACCGACCTGGTAGAACTTTCCAGAAAACTCCGGGATGATCCAGATGATGGGCAGACCGAGGATGGTGAAGACGGAGAGGCGTACGGAGAGGAGCAGCATGGAGCCGTACAGGAAGATCAATCGCATGAAGTACCACATGACCAGACTCAGCTCCTCGCTCAGGGACTGGCTCATGTCGTCCGTGTCCTTGGTGATTCTGGACACCAGGTCTCCTGAGGACGGCATGATGGGATCAGTTCAGAACTTTGATTTGACCAAACACCAAAAATCACCACACAATGGAGAAGGCTATCGCATGACGACCAATGCTCATGCAACAGCAGGGGGCGACGTTGCACCCTCAGAGAGGAGTCAGCAGACGTTCTATTCATGCATACAGAGGTAAACCACCTTGTGATGTCATAATGAAGGTCAGTCGTACCGGTGGACGCTCGGTCGAAGAAGGCGACCTCCTGTTGCAGAACGCACTCGAACACCTGACGCTGAATCGAGGTGTGAATCAGACTCATGGTGATGTTGTACATCAGATCACACACAAACTCACAAACGGCACTGGAAAAAAAACAACAACAACGACGACAGTGAGGAGTCAGTCAGAGCTCAACAAACCCAGTGACGGGCCGTGAATTTCAGACCTATCCCATCAGTGATGCTCCGTCTGAATTAATCCACCTGAGAAAACATCTTACATTTTATTTATAATGCACTTTACATTTCATAAAAAACTCAAAGTGCTACGCCTTTTTGGTCGTAAAGAAGACGATAAGTCGTCGTGGCGACAGCGGCGCGGTGGCGTGGGGGAGGGGCAATTAGTTGCGGGCAGAGCACCGGCCGAAACGCGAGTGGCCGGCGGATACCATCGACCCACTGCTGTTTTTTAAAGAATTTAAATGCAGCCTTTACATATGAGTTTCCATGTCCTCCCCGTGTCTGCGTGGGTTTCCTCCAGGTTCTCTGGTTCCCTCCCACAGTCCAAAAACATGGATTGAAGGTGAATTGAGTGCTCTAAATTGCCCTGTATATTGTGTGTTTGTGTGTGTGTCTGTGTGAGTGAGTGTGTGTGTGCCCAGCGATCAAATGGCGCCCTGCCCTGGAGGAGTCTGTGGACAGTCTGTGATTCTGGGTTTTTTTAAGGCTTTGAAGGCCTGGTGGACCGGCACTTGCCAAAAGAGAACATACCAAACCCCAGTTTGATTTAATATGCTGATGAGATTTGTGTAGAAAACCTATTGAATTTAAGGAAAATAAAACAGAGGTTTTACCTCATGACGGTCAGCATGGACATAATCCTGATGGCGTTATTAAAAGCGTCGGGTTCGTCCTCCTTCGTGATCCAGTCAGTGATTTTTCCCGTGTAATGAGGAACGGCCATCTCACCTGAAATAAAAAAAACGCATTAAAAACACGACACTGGTTTGTTTCGGACAAATTCAAACCTGGAAAATTCCCTTCCGGAGAGATAAAGAGAGCGAGAAAGCTGCGTAAGTGAAAGCGAAAGCAGCTGCAGCGTGACGTTTAATCAGAGAGCGAGAATAAACTTTAACACAGACGGATTAAACGAGTGGAATTCTTTACCCAGAGAGGAAACGATCACCAGGAGGAGGACGGCGGTCATGCGGCTCTGGTGCGGCATTAGGTATCCCAGCAGCCTCTTCAGCGACGGCTGGCTCTTCTCCTTCTTCACCTGGTTCTTTGAGAGAACGTTGGGGACGTAACGTTTCCACAGCAGGAGCGTGAGCGCGGAGACAGCGTAGCACTGCAGCAGCTGAGACAGAACGACAGGATTAAAGTTCCACACGCTGTTTATTGATTTAAATATCCATTATATAGTTAAACCTCAGCTGGAGGTGGTCCCTCACCCCCTGCCAGGTGTTCCAGCACCAGCTGAGCTCCAGAGTCGACCTGCCCCATGCCCCCAGCAGCGTGGTGTAGACCGGGTAAAACAGTCCGTGCACGGTCAGGGTCTGCACCCCCTCGCTGCTCTTCATCCAGTCGGGACTGGACGGGTACAGAAAGGTGACGAGGAGGAGCACGCAGACCCTCAGCAGGCCCCCCAACCACAGAGTCGGGAGGGAGTGAGGGACGAGAGCGGGCGAGAGCCGAGCCACCCCAAATGTCATCACGAAACACACGTCCACGCAAACGAGGAGGCCGAAGAACACGCACGAGGCCATATCACGCTTCATCTCCGTCCAAACTGCAGAAACAAACACAACAGACAGTGAGGTCATCAAACCCAAACCAACGCCCTCTCTGACTCATCACCACTTCCTGAGTACCTAGAAGACTGAAATTTGGCATCGTGATTCCCCATCATGCCCTTGGAAAAACGAACAAGCTCTCGCTTTCCTACATTTGATTGTTCGTTCTGTATCACCATCGAACGCAACATTTCGGATGGATTGGCGCTTGGCGAGTACCTACAGAGCTGAAACTCGTCTCAGTCATTACTTATGGCGTTCTTGGAAAACCTGATAAATTCCCGTAAGAAAGCGAGCGCGTTTACACCGTCGTCCCAACTCACACTATATACAGTTTAGATTTTTAAATACGTTTGAAATCTATAAACTCCAAACGCCATCACTCAATCAAACACGACTGCCTTTCATCTTTTACGCCGTTATCAAGAAACAGTCGGTTCAGATTTAAATATAAATATGTGTATGTACACAATAATCAGTTTTAAAGTAGAAATTGATATAATTGGTATTCTATCAAAAAAAAAAAACCTAAGAACACTCATTCATTTATTATTTTCCAGTTATTCCTGAATGAGGGTCACGGTGGGCTTCCTCACACCCATCCAGTGGAGAACGTTTCAAGCGCAGGGCAAACACACCCAACACAGTTCGCCAATCTATCGCTGGCACGCACAAATCCATGTTTTTGGACGGTTGGAGGAAAACGAAGAACCCGGAGAAAAACCGACATGGACACGGGGAGAACATGGAAATATGAACCGGGAATCCCCAGCACTGAGGGGAGAACGTGCTAACCTCCAATCCACAAAAAAGAACAACCGAAACAAGTTTAAACGTGGAATTTTATTTATTCTGAAAAACAAACCAAAAAGGCCCTTCGGCACTGAAACTACTGCCACGTATTTCAGCCAAAATAATTTGGATATCAAATTAATCAACGACTAAAACTCATATATTATTATTTTACAAATATTTTTGTTAAAGTAAAAACTTTTTAGACCAAAAGAACTTTCACTTTCACTCTGCAACAAAATATTAATGACATTATTATGAGATGTGGCCAAAAAAATTCATTATAAAAAGCAGTGATTAATATTTAAAGCACGTTTACATTTAAAATGTGAAATGTGAAAATGTGAAAGTAAAACTTACACTGTGTGAAATAAAACCAGATGTTTGTTCTGACGTGACCCGCTCTGTCACCAAATTAAGCTGTAAAAATAAAGATAAAATAATAATAAAACCTAAAGATAAAGATGTTTTTATAAAAACGCAGAACGCATTTTGAAGGCGATCAGTCAACAAAACAGGAGCGAGGCCAACAACCACAAACACGCCGACAACCAGCCGCTTTAAGGACAAGATCACGGGTTTCATCTCAAATACACTCATGCTCCCTACTTTACTAAATATAAAGTACTTCACACGGCCACGTACGCGGGCCCTCAGAAGTGCACCTCGTATTTAGGAGGGGCATTTGGAACGGAACCGTCTAAATGAAACCGAAAGTTGTGTTTGCTGGGGGAAAACCCAGCGTATGAATCGGATTTTCGGCTAAAAATAAACTTAAAATAAAATTTTATTCAAACTTACATGCAAAATCACATGTTCCGTTGCGTTTAAGGCACTAAAAACGACTTAAAGTCATGAGAAAGGAAAAAGCGGTAGGAACGCTTCAGACACCAGACTGCATGCGGCAGAAAGCAACCAGCGCCCCCTCGTGGTTTACTTTGGTACCAGAAATTTCTAATTCTATATTTAAAAACAGCAAAGCCTTCACTCACTAAGTGACTGACTGACTCAGCACTAATTCTCTCACTTCCAGAGTACCTACAAAGCTGAAACTTGGCATCGTATTCCCTATCATGTCATTGAAAAAAACAACTGCTTCTCACTTTCCTAAATTTGATGGTCCGCTTGATATCACCATTAAAAAAACGAGACCCCTTTAGTGTTACATTGGGGTATTTTTAATTGCCTACAAGGCTTAATCTTGGAACCATGATGACATACCATGTTTTGTAAAAAACAAATGGGTTCTCGCTGTCCTATATTCGATGGTTTGTTCAATATCACCATCGAATGCAAGACACCTCCAGCGTCACAATGGGGTCTTCCCAAATACCCACAAGGCTGAAATCTGGCCTCATAATTCCCTATCATGTCTTTGGACCTTCAAGTTCTTCTGACCTTCAATGGTTTAATGGTTCGTTCGATATCGCAGTCAAATGCAAGACCTCCCAAACGCAACACCTCAGATGGATTGACGCTTGGCGAGCACCTACAAATCTGAAACTCGGCTACATCATTCCTTATAGTGTTCTTGGAAAACCTACAGATAAATTCCTGTAAAAAAGCGAGCGCGCGGATGCCGTAGTCCCAACTCACACTATATACGTTCCACATAAACATTTCATAATCGCCCCAAACCCTCACTCTATAATCATACCTTTATTTAAATATATAAACTCCAAACACATCACTCATTCATGTTAGTTCCGCTAATTCTTTATAATTCCTCCCACACATGACAGAAATCACGGGAGCTAACTGTAGAGCTTTTAAAGGTACATACTGTACTAGTCTATTTTGGATCATAAAGTTTTTTTGTTGAGCAGTGTCCCTGATTGTTGTGTATTATTGTAACACATTAACGTCACACAGATGGTACAGAGAAGAGCTGGGTGCACACTTACAGAATCAACAACATAAAACAACATAAAATAATGACGGCTGATCCTTAAAGTGATCAACAAACTCAAGAAATCAATTCAGCAGCCCAAAGCCACATGGAGAAAAAAAAATCCATGACCCTTCATTTATCCACAAAACCATGTTCAAGTTTGCAAGTTATCTCCAACACACACACACACACACACACACACACACACTCCTATTCTTTTCCACATAGTGACAGGAAATAGTGCAGATATCCGCCGTGCTTCTGAAAAAGAATGAGAAAGTCAGGGGGTGTGGACATGAGAGTTCACACGCCTCAACGTATTTTTGCATGGGGCCTGGGACAGAGAAGCTAAACTCTGAAGAAGAACTACACTGGTCTCCAAAGGACCCGTCCTGAACGGAAAACCAGAGGGACGTGTCTGGAATCAGGAGAAAAGAGGACAACCTGATCAGTTACCATGGTACTGATGCTGCTTCTGATCACGTCATGGTTCCTCTGCAGGTTCTGTCAGGGTGAGTTTCAAACATCTCCTGTGATCTGAGAGGAACCTCTGGTTGGTGGAGGGAGGGGGGTGCAGTAGTTACTGGATTAACAGAGTGAAAGGGTGGATGGATGAACAGATGAAATGGAGATTGAGGTAAATACAGATGTATATACATAAATGATAAACATGTTGTTAACAAGATAAATGATTAAATTCAAAAATAAATACATTTAAATGGTTTTAGCTTATGAGTCCTTATTGCAGACCAATCAGTGTGAGTTTTGTTATCAAAGAGGATGAACACCAGCTGCACCTACCCCCCTCGCTTTACCTGAGAAAATAATAATAATAATAATAATACAATAAACATTCCATTCAAAAATGGAAAAACTTTCATAGATGACAGATTCAGCGCCTCAATTTAAAGGATTTCAAGTATTTATCGGTTTAGTTTAACATAATTTGGGTTTCCAGCTCATAAAATCCACGGAAACAGGAAGTCCAAAAATGAGAAATCAGTCTGAATGTTGCAGCAGGACAGAATGTTTAAAACTGAGAGTGCACACTGATCATCTACTAAACAGTGAGGTGAGGAACAGAATCCAAACTGTGTGAGGTCCGGTGTGAGATCTCCATCAGTCATGATTTGGGGGCAGTGCCCGGTGCAGGGGCTGGTAAACTCTGCTTTCTTAAATCGAAGCTCAGCGTAACAGTCTAGCAGGATGTTCTAGAGAACTTTATGATTCCTTCTGCTGAGGATCTGTATGGAGATCCACATTTCATCTTCCAGCAGGACCCGCCCCCTGCCCATCCCACCAGAAGCACCAAAACCCGGTTTGATGCCCGATGCCATCACAGTGCTGGGAGTTATGGAAGCCCAGATTTCCTTGATGCTTGCTGTTAGCTTTTCATTGTTGCTGGGTCTGGTGCCCCTCGTGTTCCTCTTGAGAACACACCCTAGATTCTCCATTGGGTCTAGGTCCGGCGAGTTGGCCGGCCAGTCAGACACTGTGACACACCTGTACTGGGCACTGCCCCCAAATCATGACTGACTGGAGATCTCACACTGGACCTCGAGCAGTTTGGATTCTGTTCCTCACCTGAATTGTGGAGTAGATGATCAGAGTGTACACTCAGTTTAAAACCTTCATGTCCTGCTGAAACATTCAGACTGATTTCTTCAAAGTGTAAATTGTTGTAAATTCCTGTTTCTGTGGCTTTGATGATCTGGAAGCCCAAATCATGTAAAAATAA
>JAOUQT010057660.1:0-10617 GCA_025769995.1 Xyliphius kryptos | reverse complement strand
CAGTGTAGCTGGTTCTTCCTAAAAATACTGACTTGTGTTGTTTTCTCATTTGTAAGTCACTTTGGATAAAAGCGTCTGCTAAATGACTAAGTGTATGTACATGCAAACCAGAATTCCCAGCACTGAGAGGAGGACGTGCTAACCATTAAGCCACCAGGCCGTCTCAGAAACGGCCAATTACGTGCCGAGAAGAGTCTAGTAAATACTAATACATCAATCAAAGAGTCCGAATCAGGACTGAGAGCCAGTGTCGGCCAAATACTGTAACTGTGACTCATCCTGAGGAACTTAAGAACTGTGCGAATGCAAATCCGTCCAACAAACCAGTCCACAGAGCGGGTTTCGGTCCGTCAGCGCCCCGCAATCGATCGCAGTCCCGCTGTATGTGCTGATTAATGATTAATAAGACAAAACCGTTTTAGACGTGGCGGTTTAATTAGCACCAATCAAACCGTAAGAACACGAACACACATCATGTTGCTTAACAGCTTGACTGAATAATGATGGATTTAATTCTAATCTCTGCTCCTCGAGCTGCTATTTCACTTTTTCGTTCGTGAATACAATGAATGTATAATTGCGTCAGCTTTAATAAGATTGCAGCGGGTTTTGCATATTGCTTTACAAAGCGCCGTTGGTTAAAACCCACGGTTACGATGCTGATAATCCCTCTTCCTTTAGTGTAAGCTGGAGTTCCAGGCTTGTGTTTCTGGAAAGAACATCACAGCAAGATGTGAGGGTCCGTGCCCCTGTCTGCCCGGTCAGGACCTCTTCAGACAGCACAATGAAAAGAGTGGTAAGTGATTTTTATTATTAATATGCTGCTTGGGATTAACTCATATTAAATTGC
Source organism: Xyliphius kryptos (assembly GCA_025769995.1). Taxonomy (NCBI): domain Eukaryota; kingdom Metazoa; phylum Chordata; class Actinopteri; order Siluriformes; family Aspredinidae; genus Xyliphius; species Xyliphius kryptos. The sequence goes on along the minus strand of JAOUQT010057660.1, from coordinate 9,767 downwards.
TCTAATATTAAAATAGGAGTTAATTGGGGTGATGTCACAGGTGGGATGTTGGTGGATGGGGGTGGTGGGGATGGAAGCAGGAGACGGAGAAGAAGGTAAATGGATCTATAAAGAGAGTACATGCAGGTGATTGGGGGGCTGGCAAATCTTTGTGGCGCCCTCTAAGGGAAAAGAAAAGTATTATTAGTATTAGATAACATTCTGTCCAATAACTGATGCTGATACCATTTTTAAAGACCATTTTTTTGTGGGTCTTGAACCCACAACCCTTGGATTGCTAGCCCAACACCCTAACCACTGAGCTACCATTCCCGTACCCATTTCACATTGTTATCACGTTCTTCCCGTATTGCAGCATGGGTATATATAATGTTATATAATGGTATAAAATGCTGGCTTAGAGTTTAGCATGTTTGCCTCTCCGCGCTGAAGATCCTGATTCGAATCTCCATCTGGGTGGTTTCTAAGGTCTCTTCATACCTGTGTGGGTTTGCTCTGGGTTCTCTGGCTGTCTCTCACAGTCCAAAAACATGGATTCAAGGTGAATTGGCTGCTCTAAATTGCCCTTATGAAGTGTGTGTGTGTGCCAAATGATAGATTGGCGCTCTGGCCTGAGTGTTTCTGCCCAGCGCCTAAAACGTTCTCCCCTGGATGGGCTTGGCGAATCCCACTCGCGACCCTCGTAGAGGATTAAGATAGTGGATGGATGGATGTAATATATTTATTGACTGTCCATGTTTCCTAACGTCACATGAGGTCATTTGGCAAATGCTTTTATCCAAAGTGACTTACAAGTATCCCCACTTTATGGTTGGGGTCAGAGTACAGGGTTAGACCAGCACCCCCTGTGGCAACGAGGGTTAAGAGCCATGCTCAAGGGCCCACATACTTGGAATATGAACCCTTAACCTTTAAATCAAACTATAGTCCAAACTCTAAAACACTGAGCCCCCACTCTTTCTTTTTCACTTTCCGTACATGATTATGACTCCTAAAAAGGTTGTATCCTTTGATGGCCATATCATATTTCACTATTAAAAGAAACTATAACGTCAGTTGTACAATGTAATATAAATTAATTACACTCACTCAGCGAATGTCTTTAGAATTGATAACGTGCAGTTCCTCCCATCCACCGGGGGGATCCACTGCTGCACCACTCCTTCTCATAGCCTCGGGCAAATTCAATGCCTTATTGATTTAATATGAGAGACAGCATATTATTTTCTACTAAAGCGCTCATTTCTGTTTTCCACATTATTAAAACATGAGTGACAACCTGAAAGACCTTTTCTGAATTGAGCTGATTGGTCAAAACCAATAAAACAAGTCAACGAAGCGGCACAAATTTAAGCTTTAATCTCCGCCACCTGCCCAGAACTCCGTCCCATCTCCCGATAAGCCAACAACGGTCAATGAAGTGAATATCGGTCCATGCGTTTAACCGATAAGTTGATTCCTCCCTACCGTTCGGCTAGATCTGCTACTTTTTCCGACGATTCTTTCGGTCAAAAGCAGTGAAGTTGTTTACAGCAGTCGATAGGTTTGCTGATTCTGAGGAGAAGATGTCAGAATGTTTGTGGACAGAGGATCTAAGATACACATTTTATCTTAACAGATCAATTATGCCCTACAGCAAGGACCGCGCTGTCTGTCTGTCTGTGTGTGGAGTGTGAGAGTTTAATCATGGTTCACGAGCGTTTCACAGTGTTGTGATTTCAGTAGGAAGGCGGTATTTTTAAGGGCATGAACGCTGATGATCTTTGACCCCCACATGATGTCCAGTGTTTGGTTTTTTTTGGATGCATATTTTAGTGTCAAATCTGTTGGATTTATAAGAAATACAGTTGAGATCTTATATTCATTCATTACTTATCTTCCACTTATTCCTCTATGAGGGTCACGGTGGGGTTCCCCATGCCCATCCAGGGGAGAACGTCTCGGGCGCTGGGCAGATACACCCAGGACAGGGCGCCAATCCTTCACTGGGTACACACTCACTCACACAGCCACACACACTATACAGGGCAATTTAGACCATTCAATTTACCTTCATGTTTTTGGAATGTGGGAGGAAACAAGAGAACCTGGAGGAAACCCATGCAGACACGGGGAGAACACGGAAACTCCACCCAGATTGGGATTCGAACAGTAGTTTAGTCTTTAGCACGTACGCCTCCTAGTGTTGGGGATCCAGGTTCCAATCCTGAAATTGCTGAAGTTTTTTCCAGGTTCTCCGGATTTCTCCGCAGTCCAAAAACATGGATTCAAGATAAATTAACTGTTTTTAATTTTCCATATCTAAATATTAGATAATATAATATTTCCATATCTGATTCTATATAGTGTGTGCCCAACCAAGGATTGGTGCCCTGTCCCTAGTATATCTGCCCAGTGTCCAAAATGTTTTCTCCTGCATGGGTATGGGAAACACCCCTACAACCCTAGTAAAGGATTAAATGGAACATGAGATAAGACTATATTTTTGGAAAGTGGGCCGCCTAAGAACCATAGAACCATCACTAAACTTTAGTCTTGTCCTGATATTGAAATTGGGAAACTTAGTTAAAGACTAAGCAATAACTAAGCTTCCATCTGACAGGTCTGACGCTGTTATTAGAGCTTCGTACATTAAGTGGAACCGTAACCAAGTTATCGATGAAACTCGTTTCATTTTCTGCTGTACGGAGGAAAAGTGCGAGTCTTTTGGGAGAAACCTTTCTCCTGATCTTATTACTTTCCTCACAAGCAGAGCAATGGAATCAGCAAATCCCCGCTGTCTCGTACATTAAAATAGTCAGGTGAATGAGAACCTTAAGAGGCTGAGAAGTTGCGTTGCAGAGAGTATTAAAGTGGTAATGAAATGGAAAGACGGAATAATAAATAAGTGAAGAGATGGGTTCAGAATGCATCGTGAAGACGAGAAGATAAAAGAAATAAAGATATTAAAAGAGAGAGAAAATTGAAATACAAGAAGACAGGAAACTGGAATATAGATCAAATTTTGCATGATGACATAACAGATAAAAGTACAAAAGGGAAAAAAGGAGGTGACGAGTGAAATGGGTTGAGATGAGGTCGGCTGTGTTAGAGTTTGAGCGCCGAAAAAAAAAGGGAAAAGCACAACCTGCAAAACATTGGGTTAATGTTAAAATCTCATCTCATTATCTTCCACTGGGGGGTGGGGGTGGTGGTTCCCCATGCAAATCCGGGGAGAAAATTTAGAGCGCTGGGCTGATACAACCAGGACAGAGCACCAATTTATTGCTGGATACACACTCACACAGACACACACACTATAGGGGCAATTTAGAGCGTCCAATTTACCATCAATCCATGTATTTGGACTGTGAGAGGAACCCAAAGAAAACCCAATCACACATGGGGAAACCACGAAAACCCCACTCAGATTGGTATTCCACCCTGGATCTGCTAAGACGCCGATGCTACCGTGCCGTCCTTAGTAGTCGGAACTACCCATAAAATCCTAAAAAATTATATTACAAGTGTAAGGACTTAAGAAACCTCCTCTTAATCTTTCTTCTCCTCTTTCTACAAGGTGGCTCCATCCTCATCCTCCTTCTGCCGATTTAAACCTCATCCCTCTGCTTTACAAATCCAAACCTCCTCAATCCCAGCCTTCTCATTTTGTCCCCCAAAACGTACTGTACTGTTCCTCTACTAAAGGTCTTATTCAAATTTTATTATAAAATGGTTAGTTCCGGTCCTTAAATCTGATTGGATGAGCTGGTCGTCCAGTCATGACATTATTGACAATAACGCACACCTCTGACGGCATCACATTCACAATAATTAGTTATATACAATACATTATTTTAAATCATAAAATACAGATTATTTTAAACAGTGAGCCTGTGTGTTCTATGATATGACCATTAGATGGCATTCTGTTGGCATTCTAATTAATGATTCTAGTTAACCTTTATAGGCTACCTCTTGAAGCTCATTGAGAGAATGCCAAGAGTGTGCAAAGCAGTAATCAGAGCAAAGGTCTGTTATTTCACCTTTTTCTTTTTAAGTACAACAAACTATTGGCCTGTACTGTAAATATATATATATATATATATATATATATATATATATATATATACACATACACCTGTGCACATACACATAAACATGAGAGTGTTTTCTAAAATAGCAAATTAAAATACAGGGAGGTATAAAGTATTCCGTGTTCTCTTACCTAGAATAATAAAGATACAGCCGAGTATGGCGAGCAGTGCGCCGTTACTAAGTCCCGCTGGGAGGGTGTAGGCTACAGCACCGCAGGCCTGAGGAACGCCGTCGTCGCTGCAGTCGCACACTCGCACCGAGAGAGTGTTAGTGCTGCTTAGTGCTGGACTCCCACTGTCCACTATCAAAACCGGCAAATGAAACACAGCCTGCTGCTTCCGAAGGAATCCGACTCGCTTTGTCATCAGTGATGCCGTGTTATCTGCAGAGTTTAGATTAAGAAATCTTTTTTTAATGTTATACATTTCGTCCAATAAAATATGAGTTATCCAGAGAGGAACATGGCATCCAGCAGTTGGCAAAATCCTGTCTCTAGAAAATGTGTTAAATTCATACAGCATTGATTCAACACCGAGCGCTGGACCTGTTCAAGCTCCCTGTTTAGACTTCTAAGTGCTGGGTCACTGAACAGTATGCACGCCTCTTGCTCTCTGTCCTGTAATGAGAGGTACGTTTTAGTCGTTTTCTCAGAGGATCTGCGATGATGGTCCTACTGTTCCAACACATCTGCTTCTTGATGCTCCCTCATTGTTGATTTGTAAGAATATGAATGAGGGCAGGGCGGCCTTAGTGGTTAACACGTTTACCTTTCAGCGTTGGGGGTTACAGGTTTGAATCTGTGTTTCCATGCTCTCTCCATGTCCTGGTGGGTTTCCTCCAGGTTCTTTGGTTTTCTCCCACAGTCCAAAAACATGGAGGTAGATTGGATGCGCCAAATTTCCCTCTGTATAGTTTCTGTGCATGAGTGAGTGAGTGAGTGAGTGAGTGAGTGAGTGAGTGAGTGAGTGAGTGTGTCTTGAGTGATAGATTGGCGCCCTGTCCTGGGTGTATCTGCCAGCACCCCATACGCATGAGCATGGGAAACCTAGTATAGAATTAAGTGGAAGAGACTGGATGGATAGATGGATGGATGAGTGCAGTCTATGATTATATTATTCACAGGGACATTAAACCTAAGGCCAGTTTTTATTTATCTGTGAATGAAGCTCCTTTCTGTCCTTAAAAAATCCTGTCTCGGACAAACCTGTGGAATAAATTGAACTTTATTAAACAAATCGGTTTCCTGCTGCAAGGATTTGCTCCATTCTACGTTTACTGCCATTGATTCAGCACTGAGTGCCGGATCTGTTCAAGCTCTCTACTCAGACTGCTCAGTGCTTGGTCACTGAACACTGCCCACGCCTCTTGCTGGCTGGCTTTTATCCAAAGCGACTTACAAGTTGGGGTCAGAACACAGGGTAACATACAAAATCCCTGGAGCAATAAGGGTTAAGGGTCTTGCTCAAGGACCCACATTGGTAACTTCAATGAGCCTGGGATTTGAACCCACAACCCTTAGATTGCTAGCCCAACACCCTAACCACTGAGCTACCACACCTTTTGTGTGAGGGGATGAGGGGTAAGTCTTAGTCAAGTCATTTTCTCAGAGAAAAGATTAGGATGAGTCTCCTCCCCTCAAATGTTCCAACATGTCTGGCTCCTGATGCTCCCCCTTTTTTAATTTGTGAGAATATGGATGAGTGCAGTCTGGGATAATCCTATTCACTGTGACATTAAACCCAGGGCCAATTTCATAAGCTTTGCTTTTACTTGCTGGTTCATGTTGTCAGTTTGACAGTTTTAAAACAGATCTGGGGCTACGGGCCCCTCAGCTAAGGCTTCACGGCCTTTAAACAGCATTTCAGAAGTGCCTTACCTACCTTTGTTGTCTCGCAGAGTAAAATTGTTCTCGCCGTTGACTGGCAATGCGAGAGCAAAGTAGAAGCGATGGCCACTGAGGGGCTCGTCCTTATCCACTGCGCTGATGGTCTGGATGACCTACAGATCCAAAATAATATCATAAGAGAAACTTCACCCCATGCTGCTGATTGGATGATATATTGGCTAATATATAGTGATGCATTCAGTCTGCGAGTCTTCCAAAATACAATCTACACTAATATCATGGGGCAGAGCATGCTGGTACAATGTACGCTTGCACCCCTGTACAAAATATATAAGATACTAAGACGTAAGGGAGAAGTTGCCTGTATTAAATATTATATCTATATCCATTTGAAAGCAAACTAGTGTTTTTCTGTAAGAACAAAGTAAACAGATAAATGTGCAACAGGTGGAACTTTATTTTTGTTCCATGCGAGTCAAGCCACTCGATCTAAAGTTCAGCTACCGGCATAACGCACATTTTTCTTACTAATGATATTGAGGCGCTCTTATGATGAAATTAATTGTAACATTTTTAATTGCGATAAATGGCAGAAATGATTCATCGTCTCATCCCTACTCGTTACACAGCTGCCTTAAAAACAGTCATTAACGTTCTCCCAAGTTTATTAATGTATTTTTTTATTTTACGGTTCATTTGAAGGAGATTTAAATGGATTTTAATACGTAATAATGATTTAGCCTTTAACATTGAGTCTGTAGTGATGATCAGATCCGATGTAAAGTTGTTCATTTTAAAGGCACAAAAGGAGAGTTTGGCCTTGTTTACCCTTCCTTCGAGTCCCATCGGTATTCTAATCGATGGCCCTCGGCTGTTTCTCAGTCCTAGCAAGAGCTCAAAGTCAATCAGTCTTTTGCGGACATGTCACTGAGGTTATGAAACAACCTACAACCGGACATTAAACCTCCATCCGCTGCATCTACAAAAAGATTAATAACTTATTTTTTGACAAGCTGGCTTTTGAACCCATGTGGGTGTTGGTGGTTGTTCCTTAGACACTTCAATCGTTGGATGTTTAAATGAAATGTTCTTCTGTGGTCTAAAGTCTTGGCTGAATAACAAACGGGACCAGTTTATAGGCTTCTAACAGATTCTTTGTTTCGTCAACATGCTGCATTACAGTTTAGTATTGAGCCAGAATTTATTTCAGAGGATTTATTTGAAAAAAAAATGAAAATATTGTGGCGGCACGGTAGCTGAGTGGTTATCTAACTCAGAGCTGGGGTTCCAGGTTTGAAAAGTTTTGAACAGGTTTTTAAGTTCTCCTAGAGTCGTTGTGGGCTTCCTTCCGGTTCTTTAGTTTACTCCCACTATCCAAAAACTTGGATTTAAGGTGAATTGGCTGCTTTTAATTGCCCCCACTGAGTGTATGTTTCAGGGATGGTGGCTTAGTGGTTAACTAACTCAGAGCTGGGGTTCCAGGTTTGAATACCGATCTAGGTTTTCATGTTCTCCTTGTGTCTTTGTGGGTTTCCTTTGTGGCCTTTAAGTAACTCCCACAGTGCAAATACATGGATTCAAGGTGAATTTGCTGCTCTTAACTGCCCCCAGAAAGTGTGTGCTTTAAGGATGGTGGCTTAGTGGTTAGCACGTTCGCCTCTCAACACTGGAGATTCCCAGTTTTAATCCTGGTCTGGGTGGAGTTTTGATGTTCTCCCATGTCCCTGTGGATTCTCACCAGGTTCTCCGGTTTCCTCCAAAAGTCCAAAAACATGGATTGAAGGTGAATTGTCTTGTGTGTTCCAAGCCCGGTGAAGGGTAAGGCGCGTCTGGCGTAAAACACTTGGCCAGGTCTAATATGCAAGTTTAATTTGCGATTTCATCGCTGTGGCAACCCAGAAAGAAGATAGTGTGTGTGTGTGTGTGTGTGTGTGTGTGTGTGTGTGTGAGAGAGAGTGCCAGCGATGGACCGGTATTTTGTCTGTATTCCTCCTTGGATGGGCATGGGCAATGCCCCTGCATCCCTAGTACAGAAGTAAGCAAAAGATAATTCATTCATTCATTCATTATCTTCCGCTTATTCCTTTATGAGGATCGCGAGGGGGTTCTCCATACCCATACAGGTGACATCATTGAGAAACACCCAGGACAGGGCACCAATCAATTGCTGGGTACACACTCACTCACACAGCCACACACAAACACACACTATACAGGGCAATTTGGAGCATTCAATTAACCTGGATGTTTTTGCATTGTGGAAGGACACTGGAAAACTCGGAGGAAACCCACACAGACACGGGGAGAACAAGGAAACTCCACCCAGATTGGGATTCGAACCATTCGAAAGATAATAAAATGAGATAATTATTAGTGGTGAAAACTGTATATTCATACATTATCTTCCGCTTAATTCCTGCCCATCCAGTGAAGAATACAGACAGAATGCCAGTCCATCGCTGAGCACACACTCTAATTCAGAGCAGCCAATTCACCTTGAATTTCAGAACTGTAGGAGTAAACCAGAGAGCCCAGAGAAAACCCAAACTGGGATTTAAACCTGGATCCCCAGTGCTAAGAGGCAGTCATGCTAATCACCAAGCCACACTGGTAATAATACTAATGTATGTTTTTGCCAGCACCCTTCCTATTTAAACGGCGCAGACGCAAGGCGGGAAAATCTGTTGGCGGGTTGTAGTGACACACCCTGTACAGGGTTTACGTCAGGACTTATTATGCTTTCCTAGCCAGCGCTGCTATGTATTTATCATGAAACGAATCTTTAAGTAACAAACCAAGCCGGGATCTTAGCTCCAGGTCTGGTGAGGGACAAAAACCCAAATTTTCTTGTCATTAAAGTAAACGTGGCTCTGAGTTTTAAGTAATGCATCCAACTGTAGGATGTGAAAAGAGCACATGGAAGGCCATGTTTTAAAAATAACCTGAAGCTTAACGCTGATTTGTTTACCCATGAATCATTTTGATCTATTACACTTAAAGTCGTTTCCTGTCTGTTTTTTTGCGTCTGTTCCTGCGTGGAGCCTCAAAATGCCAGAAGCCAAGAGATCAGTGGAATAGATTACATCAGTCATGTAACCAGCGCGAGGGGAGGAGGGTGGGGAAGGAGGGTTGATGCTAAATGAGCGTAATCGAATGTACCCTGACAGATCAGCATGCAGATGTTATTTTTATTAACATGAATGTTTTGAATGGCTAACGTTGGAAGCTTACAGCGCTAGAGGTTTTGCTCTACTTACGAAGATTGCGGTGGTGTGATGCATGCTTTACATGTGGCTGCACCCCAAGCCAATTATGTCTATATAATGGAACAATGCTTTACATGGCGTTTTTATGAAAGGTGCGTGGTTGTTACCAGGATCCGATGCCGCTTTCGCTATTAGTGATCACACGGCTCTTGCTCGGTGCATGTGGCTGGGCTTGGCCACTTTACCACTTTGTCTGCGGGACGCAAATCACCATAAGTCAAGCCATTTTCCACTGAATGGAAGAGCGGGCAGTGTGCAGTAAGACGCTACAACCCAGCGGGTTCTAATTCACGCTTGTTCTTTGATTTTTCTTGGCTGAGCGACAGCCCCCACCAACAGTGGCGCCCCCTAGTGTCTCAACATGGTCAATTCATATACTTAATGAGTATTTAATCATCTTTATTATAATACATTATCTAAATATTGTTTGTCCTTTGGGGCGGCACGGTGGCTTAGCGGTTAGCACATTCGCCTCTCAGTGCTGGGGATTCCCCATCTGGCTGGAGTTTGCATGTTCTCCCCATGTCTGCATGGGTTTCCTCCGGGTTCTCCGGTTTCCTCCCACATTCCAAAAACAT
>JAOUQT010057650.1:0-10617 GCA_025769995.1 Xyliphius kryptos | reverse complement strand
TAAAACGTTATTTTAGTTATTTCACTATTTTTAGTTAAGTACATAACTCATCAAGTGTTCAATTTTGATGCCTTCAGTGAGAATCTACAATGTAAATAGTTGTGAAAATGCAGAAAACGCATTGAAGGAGAAGGTGTGTCTAAACGTGTGGACAAAAACATTATTCATGGTCAGTTGTTTAATAAAATTAATAATAAAAATATTAACTGTTTCTGAAATTAGGTATGCACATTAGCTTAAAGAAATTTTGCCTGCCAAAAAGCTTTAGCTTTGTTATATTGGAGGGTTACCTACAATGACCTGCTTGCTTTAGCACCACCCACAACAATTGTATTGGACTTAGAGTGGCCTATTCCAAAATAACTCTCTTCTTTTTTTTTTTTTGCCATTTTACCCTTTATCATTCTGGAATTGTGGGTTAAAATTCCAGATTTACTGAAGTTACCAATATGGGTCCTTGAGCAAGACCCTTAACCCTCATTGCTCCAGGGATGCTGTGTGTAACCCTGTGAGTTCTTTAAAAATCCCTTTGGATAAAAGCGTATGCTAAATGACTAAATGTAAATGTAACCTTCACCCTCTACCGGGCACATAGACTGTGGGGACATTTTAGTGCAGCCGATTCACCTTAAATCCATGTTTTTGGAATTTGAGAGGAAACATGACAACCCAGAAAAAATCCACATTGACATGGGGAGGATATGGAAAATCCATCCAGATTGGGATTCGAACCGGGAATTCCCAGTGTTGAGAGGTAAACATGCTAACCACTAAGCCGCTCCAAAAGAACTCTTCAATTTCCTCCCTCTCACCCAGAACACATCCAGCTGTCTCTGAGTGAGAGAGTGTGCTGGTTGCTGCATGTAAATGTTATCACTAAGGTTCATAAATGACCATCCTGGCATGGAATTGTTCTGGCTTTAATGAGCAGTTACAAAGAAATGCATCAGTCTGCAAGTTTAATTAATCTCACACCCAGTTCTGATTAGACAATAAGGTACCATGAACAAAAAGATTTACTCCCGTCGTACAGTAAAACGCTGAGTCAATGCAAAACCAGGTTTATACACAAGATTATTGGAACAGATTATATTGCCACAACAGAAGATTTGTTGCCTGCGGGTGAAGATATTTTGTTAGATTCATTCCCTTTTTCTCAGATGAGCATTAGTCAGCTTTCACATAAGAAATCCTTGGCCTACAGCGATTAGAGAACCCCTGACACATCAAGTCACATTTCAAAGACATAATCATGTCTTCGTTGGCTCCCTTGGGGAGAACAGACGTTCTATTCTTGTAGAGTTAATCAATTGTGCAATTTCACTGGACCACAAATTAAAATATCCACAAAAGGTATTTATCTGATCAATGTAGTAGTAATACAGATTAGAATAACAAGATTTTTGGAAGACTATCTGGACACGTAACACCATTACTCATCAACTCAATTAAAATCCAAATTTAAATCTGAAATTGAATTAAATTATAATGTACATCAGTAGGAATAATTTTCTCTAAAAAAGCCATTGTGTTTGTGTTTCCTATACAAATGATTGTGGTCAACGGTGGTTAGCGCTATTATGCAGTGAAAACTTATATTTAGGTAATGTGTAAGTTGTTTTGTTTTGTTTTGATTATATTATGTAAAATTATTTTCCCATAAATATATGAATAAATGTAAAAAAAATTACCAAGTGAGTTTATGCGTAAATTAATCTTTACACCATTTACAGGAAACATCATTACAAGGCCAGAAAACCCAGGCTGAGGGGGGACTAGTGCTTTATAAAATATAAGAAAGACATCTTATCGACAGCTTCTGTAATGTAGAGTCAAAATGCATGTGCTTCTTCCTTTCACCTTGCCAGTAAAACTGTTTCTGATGATTCCTCTGCACACTCCTCCGCTTTTTCGGCATGTCTCCTTACTACCTCCAAAATGAATATGTTGAAATTTGTGAATTCAAATGTAACAGACCGTGTGAAATTTCCTGAATCAGATCATGTTGGGACGAATTTTAAAAGATCAAGAATCAATAATCTGTTGGTTTAAAAGAGTTGGAGATTGAATACTATAATAAAACTTGGATTTAAACTCCCAGTTCCTAAAGACAAATTTTAAACCCAATGAAACTGGCCCAGATCAGAAAAGAACAATGGCAGATTGTCATGGCTATATACACTGCTTAAAAAATAAAGCATGGCCAGGTATTGTATGGGGGTTATACAGGCACGTGGAGGCCACACATACTACTGAGCCTCATTTTAACTTTACATTTGATTTTCCACTTTGATTTTGAGTATGATTCCAAATCCAGAACTCCAGAAAATCATTTTTATGTTATTTTGTTCTCAATGCGTTAAAGTACATACTAAATAAAGATTTTCAACCGAAAAAAAATTTTCAGTGAAATTTAGGATGTGTAATTTTAGTGTTCCCTTTATTTTTTTGAGCAGTGTATTTTAGCCTGATGAACCAAACTGCAGATGTGACACTACACATAACGATCATGTAAAAAATGCAAAAGCGAATGAACCAGTATTGAAAAAGTCATTCCGTTTACAACCAAGACAAGTAAGCCTATAAGTCATTCTATGAACATGTGCTGCATACAAGAGAAGTGCATACAATGAAAGTGGCTTGCGGAAAAGTACTGGCTACTGGCTGACAGCGCTCACAGTCCATTGGGCTGCACGTGATCCTGATCACTATTACTAAGATCATGCTAATAACAATAATAAACTGATCATCAAAAAAAATTACATTCTCAACTTTCTCACAGCAGACAGTGTGTTTTAACTTTTTAGATCAAACCAATCGCAGTTCAAAAATAGTATGATTGTAACATCCTACAGGCTGTGTGATAACAATATATGAAACTGTCATATTGTTTAATAAAAAAACATTCTAATAAAAAGAGGCTTATTTTTAAAAGGATTCATTTTGATTATATATAATAAGTTACATAATGCGGCACGGTGGCTTAGTGATTAGCACATTCGCATCTCAGTGCTGGGGATTCCCGGTTCGAGTTGGAGTTTGTATGTTCTCCCCATGTCTGCGTGGGTTTCCTCCGGGTTCTCCGGTTTCCTCCCACATTCCAAAAATATAAACGTGAATTGAATGCTCTAAATTGCCCTGTATAGTGTGTGTATGTGTGTGTGACTGTGTGAGTGAGTGTGTACCCAGCGATGCCCTGTCCTGGGTGTATCGGCCCAACGCCCCAGACGTTCTCCCCTGAATTGGCATTGGGAATCCCCCTATGCGGAATAAGCGGAAAATAATGAATGAATGAATGAATGAAGTTACATAATTTCATGTGTAGCCAACAAACACTTTCTATATGATATGAAAGGTACTGATACAATTTATTTAATATGATGGTAAGACTAATGCAGAATTAAAGATGCAGTTTAGAAATGTTTATCTTTAAAGATCGAGGCAAAGATACTATAAAAATACTAACTGTATCGAATGCATAAAACTGTTAAAAAAGTTACAAGATTAATAAATAAATTTTAATGTGTAGAAAGATCCACAGAGGGACCGACTGACTGACAGACAAAGATCAAAAACATCACCTCCTGGATGTAACTAATAAGTAAGACAGTTTAATTGTATAATTAATAATTACTGCATGGGTGATTACGTTTCATTTGGCCATTTTTTTTTTTTTTTTGGCTATTTAGTTGATGCTTTTATCTTAAACGACTTACAAATATTTCAATTTCATTGGTGTCAGAACACAGAGCTGATACAGCAGCCCTGGAGCAATGAAAGTTAAGGGTCTTGCTCTAGGGCCCACATTTGTAATTTCAGTGAACCTGTGATTAGAACCTACCTACAACCCTTAGATTGTTAGCCCAACACCCTAACCACTGGCTGCCACAATCTCAGCTGGCAACAAGGCACATCCTGTAGTTACGTAAAAGATGTAAATCTGTTTCAGAAGGGTCAAAAAGTGAAAGAGTGGTTTATGGAGTATAAGACACACATGGTGTGGCTAACAAAGAAGACCTGAGCCTTACTGAGATTCTCTGGGATGTGCTAGAGAAGACCTACCTTGCTTTAGTAGAAACTTGACTCATAGTAAAGAATGACTCACTTACTTGGCAGGGAATTAAAAGTATGGTGGGATGATATGGTCAGAAAATCCAGATTTTTATCCATTTGCTTTTTGAAGTTAACAAAAGAATTCTTTCAAATTGTTTTACTTGGTGATTCAGTTCCACTGCCTGTTTATCTCGTTGCCGCTTTTGGATTTAACAGCCTTTGTATACAGCTTGCTGGTTAATTTCAGGGTTTTTATATCACTAAAGAAAGATGTAGGCTTAATCTTTATTAAAAAAATGACAGATTTTAGTGAAACAAGAAAACATGTTTACCCAACAAAAAGAAAAAAAGGTCCACAAAACAATGCACAAGTTCACATATTCCATATTTATGATTTCACAAGTTTAGATTGTGGTCTCATTTATTGAGATAACCTTCAAAATACCACAAGGATCAATACCATCCATTCCATACAGTTTAAACATCACTGCTAATGAAGTCAGGATTGAGATTCAGTTCCTTTAAATGATCTCAAATTGTACCCCACCTGTATTAAACATTTGTACAACTGCATGTACAATGAGTTTCCAGAGTTTCACAAATAAGTGAAAAATCTTAGTAAAGCAAAAAAAATGGCTAACCCAAATAGCTGATTGAAATACAGCCGTTACTCTGACTACAAACCTGCTTTTATAATTTTACCAGATATATTAATGGGTGGCACGGTGGCTTAATGTTTAGCACCTCATTACTCTCAGCCCTGGGGATTTACGGTTCAAATCCCAATCTGGGTGGAGCATCCACCCCGTGTATGCCTGGGTTTTCTCCCACAGTCCAAAAACATGGATTCAAGGTGAATTGAATGCTCTAAAGTGCACCATATAGTGTGCGTGACTGTAAGTCAATGTGTCCAGCGATTGATTGGCACCCTGTCCTGGGTGTATCTGTCCAGCGCCCGAGACATTCTCCCCTGGATGGCATGGGGAACCCCACCGGGACCCTAGTTCAGGATTAAATGGAAGATAATTATGATAGATTAGTTCCTATATACAGTACCAGTACCAGGACACACTGCCTTTTTGTCATTGTCTGTTTTCAACCAAACAATACCTGCTCTGCTGGTACTATTAGGTTCCTGTCCATCTTCATGGTAAGTGAAACTAATAAAATGGACAGTAAGTTGAGCAAAAAGCAAGTGTATCAAAACTTTTGACTAGTATATATTAGCAGTATTAAGTGGTGCCATTTTCCTGCAATCTTGTCTGCAATTTTGCACTAGACAGTTAGTATTGATCTAGCAAAAGGTTCAATATATAAAGGTCCTGTTTAACAACACAGGACTGAAAACAGACAAAAACAAACTGATCAGTACACACACCTTTAATGAAGTTCAGAAGTTTACCATTAAAGATAAACTTTATCCTCTAGTGTTTTTTTTCTTTTCTCTGTAGCTCAGTTATTTGTTTTGTGCAACCAACAAAAGGTTCCATGCGAGGGAACACCTTTGCATAATGTACTGTAGCTCTACAGATGAGACTTAGATTAAAGGTGGTATAACTGTAATGAATCTGCACTTCAGGAGAAAGGGGGAGTTTTAATGGCTTTTTGAATCACTTGCAGAGCTTTGTAACATATGTCACGATATCAGGTCTTCATTACCTAGAACAGGACAGATGCTGGACTACCAAAATTGGATTAGTTTATTCTAGAGTTCATGTGAATGACTAACAAAATGGAAATTCTTCACGGTGTCCATGACATAAAACGTTTACAACAATTGTGTGGATTAAAACCCTGAAACATATTGCCTCTGGTAAGGATCTTATGCTATTGCTAGCAGAAAAATAGCAGCTTCTTTGAAAAATTGCAACAGAGACTTGAAGAAGCCCTTTAGGAATAAAGGAGAAGTGAGTTCCCTCACTCATATTTGAGCCAGTTTATCTACTACATTAGTTATGAGGAGTTTTAGAAACACTTAATAAATTATTGAAGGTTTCTAAGATGAAGGTAGCAAAGTACTTAGGATTAAAAAGCTCTCAGAACTTTCCGGCTCCTTTAGACTCTACACATAAAAAAAAAAAAAATTTCATGTTAGTTGCCTGAAAATTGGACTCTACAAACGATTGGCACTTTCTCTAATGTCTCCTAAACCACAGCAGTTGTAGTTTTATTGCAACCAGAATAGTAAAATGAGATGCCAGCAGGTCTAAGCATGGTCTGTGTTGTAAATTTTTAGTAGGTCCAAGTTCACGTATCTGCATCATAGTCTTAAATCAGGGCTGGGACGATATGGCCCAAAATCAATATTGCGATATATTGAGCAGTTCACCTTGATAACGATAAATGGACGATAATTTTAACACACACACATGAAAAATAAAAAATGTGTGAGGTCAACATAAATACTTTACAGCCCGTTATATTGATAATTAACTTCAAAGCATAATTGTGAACTTTTCTTAAAAGTTGTTGAACAATTAAGCACAACTGAACAAGTTTAAAAATATAAAATAACATAACTTGCCTGTAAGCTCAAAGTATTAAAAATACAACTGCTTACAACAGTATATAAAGATCACAAAGAGCTTGCATCACTTTTACACAAAAGTTAAAAAGTTCACATTTATTTGTATATGTATTATTTAAGACTGAATATGTTGGTAATTTGTATTGTAACATCTTATGTCAATACCTACTTACAAAAGTTTCTTACATGGCCTAAAGGTTTAAAATGATATTTTAATTTTGAAATTGATTTTGATTGATCAGAAGTTTCTGTATGTATTGCTTTTTAAAAAACTATTTACAGAACAGCGTGTGTATGTGTGTGTGACTGTGTGAATGAATGTGTACCCAGGGATGGATTGGCGCCCTGTCCTGGGTGTATCTGCCCAGCGCCCGAGACGTTCTCCCCTGGATGGGCATGGGGATTTATTAATTCTTCCAGGTACCCAGCTACATGTGGACTAGGTCTGACAGTCTAATTATTTTTTCCCCCCATTATCGTATATATTATAGTTCAAACAATCTCATGGGCCAGATGTGGCCCGCAAGCATGACCCATCTGGCCCTTGAGGTTGTTTGAACTTTAATGGGGGGGAAGCGCCAATTGCCAATCTATGCTCTGTACAATGTATGATATAGATACAGCTTTGGCAATGTGGGTCCGTAAGCAAAGCCCTCATCCCTTATTGCTCTATGGTTGCGGTATTATGACCCTGTGCTCTGACCAAAACCATTAAGTCAGGATTCTTGTCTCGGATAAAGACATAAATGACCTAATGCAATGTAATGTTTGATGGACTACAGTCTGTAATTGTAGAAACACAAAGTCCATCCTTATTAAAGTGAAACTGATAAAATGGACAATAAGTGGAGCAAAAATGAGGTGTGTCCAAACTTTTGGCTGGTACTGTAGATTTAGAATTGCAGTTTGTAACAGTATAGAATGTTAAAAGTTTGAGGAACTTGTATACTTATGCAAACTATTCAAATAAATTTCGTAAGAAAATGCTTGTCCTTAAAAACCAGGGTAACAAAAATATAAGTAAATATGCAGACGTACAGTAAGAGGTAGACGATTGGAAAAGTGTTACATAGACAATTCATAAAACTACTAAACACCTTAAACCCATTAAGCAGATGCTTTTCTGGTGGAAGAAAGAATTATGGTTTATGAATAAATAGTCTATGAATAAATAATGTTGCTATCAAATTCCATTCTAACTCTGAGCTCCTCTATCCCATAAATGACACCCACCACGTTCACTATTAACAAAAAAAAGGAAGAATATAAAAATCGGTGTAGACATACTTGTAAAAAAGCACGTAAGCTTCTGCATTTTGAACACAAGACTCTGATACTTCAGTCACGCTCTGATCATCAAATTCGTACCACTTCTGGTTCAGGTCATTACGGCAGTAAGCCACATAGTGACCGCCTGCACACAGAGGAGAACACGGAAAGAATAACAACATTATTTTTTAAGTATTATTATTATTGCAATACTGTACGAATACATTTAGACCAATACACGATCTTATACATGAGCAATGCATGTTAAGGACCTCGCCCAAGGGCCCACATTGGTAACGTCAGTCGAGCAGGGATTTGAACCCACAAGCTTCAGATTGATAACCACAAGTGACCAAATTCAGGAACTGACCTTTGCAATCTTAGCTAAATAGGTTTGAATTTTCAGGCAACTTGTGAAATACACTGATGAATAAATAATATACATTAAAGATCCATACAATTCATATTATAAATCATTTCATAAGTGTGGAATAAATTAGTATTCAGAATGTCTGTGATATAGAACCCCTAAGCAAACGAGATGTAACTGGATCTTTGGAACCAAATTATGTCGGCATCTTTGTGTGTGCATGTGGGTTTGTTTACATATATAAGAATAGAACTACCCTGGATGTTGATTATTAAGCTGGTTATATATTTTTAAGCTAACAATCATTCTAATGTGCATTTTTTAACAATAAAAATACATCCTTTATTGCCCTGACTTACTGCTGGCAGTGCCATGGTGACAGATGACAGACAGCAGGTCGTAAGTGGAGGTCTGCGCCGAGCTGTCCTTTGCCAAGAAAGGCTGCAGGTCCAGGCCATCAAGAGGAAATGAAACATGAGTGCTGATCTTTGTGGAGAACATCAGCTCGTGCCTGAATCGCTTCAGATGAATGCACAAGATCTGAAAAAGTATTATTTTTTAGAGTCAAGTAGAATAGAAAAAGCAAATAACGGTTATGGTTACGGTGTTGAAATTGGATACACAGAAGCCGACAGCACGGGATCAGTTTACAGACACGGCCGTACGGCGGTGAAGGACTCTTACAATACAGAGAACCAAAGAGTGTTTAGATCAAACAAAAGGGATTAAACACAATACTAATTAAAAATAATAAATCTTGTACAGGTATGGTGGCTTAGTGATTAGCATGTTCGCCTCTCAGCGTTGGGGATTCCTGGTTTGAGTCCCAATCTGGGTGGAGTTTCCATGTTCTCCCCGTGTCTGCGTGAGTTCCCTCCGGGTTCTCCGGTTTCCTCCCACAAAATTCCTCCAAAAACAAAATTGAATGCTCTAAATTGCTCCATATGGTGTGTGGCTGTGTGAGTGAGTATGTGCCCAGTGATGGATGGCGCCATGTCCTGGGTGTGTCTGCCCAGTGCCCAAGATGTTTTTCCCTTGATGGGCATAGAGTATAGTGTGGGTTGTGACCACGGTGTCCACATGGTTGCTTTCTTACGCAAGTTTACCAGTAGGTTCTCCAAGAACAGGATAAGGAATGCCGAAACTAAGATTTATCTTTGTAGGTTCTCGCAAAGACCCGAATCCATCTAAGGAGTTCGATGGCGATAGCAAACGAACAATCGATCTCACATTGCTACGTTCCTGTTAGTATTTCCAAAGTCATGGTAGGTAAACACAGTGCCAAGTTTCAGCCCTGTAGGTACTCATGAAGACCCCAATGTGACCCTGAAGAGGTTTAACATTTAATGCAATACCAAACCAAGCAAGAATCCGTTCGATTTCCAAAAAACCTTATAGGGAATCACAATGACAAATCTCAGCCTTGTAGGTCCTCCTCAACACGATGCTGACTTAAACCAGTCTTAAACCTGACATGACATTGGCGCTATGTCATCAGCATCATCTGCAGTGTAACTCTACACCCTGTGCAGAATTCCATGATTGTTTTGGGAGTTACTAACACAAGTTCACACGGAAATATTGCTAAATTAAAAGTATACACACCTGTGTGCTTGTGTCAGGTCTAAGCTGCCAATGTTGATGGAAAAATAGCACTGGGGAGTGGCCATGGCACTTTACTTACTTCTTAAATAAGGAAATAGACATGAAGGAATTTGCTAATTAAAGTTGAATTATTTCAGGATTTTGTATTAAATCAGTTTTTAAACCCATCACAGTACACTTACACTGACGTATATTTGAATCTGCTGCACCAGTAGGTTAATAAAGATGCTTTAAACAAGTATCCGGTGCATTATAAGCCCTCTGACAGTCATCCATATATCCAAATCACACGCAATCATACAGAAGAATGACATTTAGTCCACTGAAGACATATTTACATAGTTATACTGACACCGGAGACCTCATTGCAAACTCTTTAGAAATTATTAGAGGGCTTTGAAATTCAAACTTGTTGTTGACCTGAACCTCCAAATTGATGGCTCCCCAAACTGACTCGCTCCTTAATCTTGGTTTGTCAATTGACGATCATCTCAAACTTTCAGATCGGGTCACGAAAACGGTCCGTTTCTGCAGATTCATTCTGTAGAACATCTGGAAAATCAGAGCTTTCCTAACAGAACAGGCTACTCAGCTGCTGGTCCAGGCCCTCATCGATTATTGTAACGCTCTGCTTGCCGGTCTCCCAACGTCAACAATCAGACCTCTGCAATTGGTTCAGAACTCCGCAGCCCGACTCGTGTTCAACCAGCCAAAGCGAACTCATGTCACTCCATTCCTCATCTCTCTCCATTGGCTTCCTGTAGCTGCTGCATTCAGTACAAGGTACTGACTC
>JAOUQT010057641.1:0-10617 GCA_025769995.1 Xyliphius kryptos | reverse complement strand
CCCTGGAGCAATGAGGGTTAAGGGTTTTGCTCAAGGACCCACATTGGTAACTTCAGTGGACCTGGGATTTGAACCCCACAAACCATAGATTGTCAGCCCAACACCCTAAGCACTGAGCTACCAAACCCCATCTAAGTTTAAGTTTATTTCTTTATATTAAGGTTTTTACAGTAGTACATTATTTTAAACCTGAGCCCATGGGGGGATGAACTTATCCTCTTTGAGTGGCCAGACAGATTAGTGTAGGACACTACAGTGGGGCCAAAAATATTTAGTCAGCCACTGATTGTGCAAGGTCACCCCCTTAATGGTAAAAGAGGCCTGACGAAATGAGGAAAAAAATCCAGGAAATGACATTGTAGGATTTTTGAAGAATTTATTATGGTGGAAAATAGTATTTGATCAATAACAAAATGATGTTTCTACCTTCATGCTTCACAGTATTGTGTTCTTGGAATGCAAACACAATGGGTTGAGTTGTACAAGTTTGATTTTGGTTTCATCTGACCACATGATGTTCTTCCAGTCCTCTTCTGGATCATCAATATACTCTCTTCAGATGGGCCTGAACATGTACTGGCTTGAGCTGGGGCACACTGCAGCATTTGAGAGCCTCCCAGCATCGTGTGTTACTGAAGCTAGCCTTCGGGCCCAGCTGTCTGCAGGTCATTCATCAGGTCCCTCTGTGTAGTCCTGGGATTTTTGCTCACTGTTTTCATGATCATTTTGACACCACAGGATGAGATCTTGCGCTGGGCCCAAGATCGAGGGAGATCATCAATGGTCTTAAATATTTTTTCATTTGCGCAAACAGTAGATTTATTCCAACAACCTCCTTGCCTACTGTACATTCACTCTTCCCAGCCTGAGGCATGTCCTCCTCTCATCTTCATGCACAATCAATGGCTGACTAAGTACTTTTTGGCCCCACTGTATATTTACCTGCGTAGAGGGTAAACGTTGCCTGGTGGTGGTACCAAGGACAATAGGCAGTAATTAAAGATAATCCACTTGTACTAGTGCAACATACACTAATACACCACCACCTATGTCAGACCTGCACTGTGGTGGGAACAAAGTATATAGAGAAACAGAGTGACTACAATCTGTAATTGTGGAACTACAAAGGCCACCTATATGGTAAGTGGAGCTGATACTGTAGGTGCAAAAACAAGGTGATGTAGCTTATAATGTGGCCATTGGTTATAATATACTAAATTATATTAAACCCTTACTTTAAGGTGAGAACCTTCTGCTCTCTAGACACCACATTTGCAGCTTTAGCTCGTTTTAAATCCTGACCATCAATATTCTAAATGTAAACATTCTAAAAACGGAGCATCACTGTATTAATTTTTCCACAAAACACACAAGTTTCTTTGTGAGTTTGGCTCGAATAACATTTCACAGACACCAAAGTGTCATTTTAAATCCCAAATAGTGCACAAGGGACACAATTTAAGAGTGAACAGAGCACATATAGCCTTGTTATAATCAATGTTTTTATCCACTGCTTGTTAAAACACCTCTGCTTTTCGTAAGAGGAATAGCTAACCAAGCGTCTCAAGAGACTTCCTGTCACTTTGTGTATGAGTGCGACTCACATTCACCTGCTTTCCTGAATAAGCCCCCAACTTAGAGATGGGATCAGGATCGGGGATTTTGCAGGGCAGGCAAGTCATTCATCTCCATATAAAGTGCATAAGCCAAACAAACGGTGCATTGTTGATTCCTCTTTGCGTCTACACGACGCACAAGGCAGCCGGTGCCAAGGGTACTCAAGCCTGGTGACAATCCAAAACCCCTCGCATGCTGATAAAGTGCAGTGCAAGACCTGGCACGGTGATGGATCTTGATTGCTGGTTGAACGTCGGGATAAGTGGACTTTCACGTAATATTTTAGGCCTGAGTGCAGGATTGATTGTGTACCTGCAATTCGGTTGCATTGTTATTCTTGTTATTATTATTTCTCTCCTTCCCCTCCTCCCCAATCCTTATGCATACAGCCGCGGACAAAGTGAAAAGCGCATTTCAATTTTTTTTGTCTACTCAAGCAAAAGCAGTGCCGCTGATTTTCCTTTCGCCGTGTTGCTGAACAATGGCGGCCTGAGTGGACGCAGACAATCCCAGCAGAACAGCAAACACAGCTATTCTGCGTTGCAAATTGTTTCCCTCTGATGCCTACAAATAGCTGTTTACTTCACCTTTCACTTACCAATTCTTTTCCGTGGCAGACATCACCGCCTCGTCGTCGCCAAGTGATATTTACAAACACCTGGACCTACGATTCAGTCTTCCATTAGACGCTGCTTTTAGACCAAACGCCTTCTATATGACTACTGTCAAGTGCACTAGTTGGGAATATGTCTGCCTTCGCGTTCTTTGGTACCGTCCACCATGATTTCTTGCGTCTCGGGCAAATACGTGGATCAGAATCACCCCAACCAAAAATTTCTGGCGAAGGATGCACACATTTTCAGTTTATATTGCATCTCTTAACACGTCTCTCCATCTTTTGCTATTAATGAGACAGCTCATCCATATTCGGTCCAATTAAGCAGGACCTTGAACGTCTGTTTACTCTCGGCCAGTTCAAAGTAAAAACGGAATATGCAATGGACCTGACGCAGAACCATGAATAAACATTGACCGCACTTTGCTGTGTGTGTCTTTTCGTGGATATAGTGGTTCTCAGAAAACGATCAGCACATGGGTTACTTTGAAGCAGTGGATGGGCTTGTTAAAAGGTTGAACATGAGACTGAATTTGGGGCATTTTTAGGGTATTTTCTGAGTCCTGCCTTCTATTTATTTATTTACTGACACCATATAAGTAATAACTCAAGATGATGTAATCACCAAGAGTTAGGGTTAAATTTTTTTTATCTAGTGAATGATCTCATGATACCAAGGTATCGTTTAATACCATTGGTATTATGTAGGATCTGTCCATCCATCCATCTTCCACTTAATATTCTCTACTAGGGTTGCGGAAGGGTTCCAATGCCCGTGTACGGGAGCCCCCTGGACCGTTTCAGGCAGCAATCTATCACTGGACACCACACACTTACTCACACACTATATAGGGCCAATTTAGAGCAGACAAGTTACCTTGAATACATGTTTTTGGACTGTTGGGGAAACCGTCAGACACTGAGAACTTGAAAACTCCACCCAGGTTGGGATTCGAACCTGGTTTCCCAGTGCTGAGACGCGGATGTAACCACTACCCCAGCCTGCTGGCTGTTATACAGAATGTAATCCTTAAAAAAGATGGAAGTTTACAGCTGATGTATCTCTGTCTTCTCAGTTCTGTGAAGATAAACACCGAGCAAAACTCCTGGAGTCCTAAAACACACTACACACTTGCGAGTCTGAGCAGATGGCTGCGTTTTTCTTTATTATACATCGTGCTTTTATATAAAGGAGACAGATGCCGGCCATCGCATTAGCAGCGATCAGGGATTGTGCTGAAGCTTTGTACTGATGCATGTGCCACTTTACAATACTGTCGGCAGAACGAATTGAAGCGTGAGGCATAATTGCATTAATTAAAGTCATCAGGCCATAAATGATTAACAACACAAACAGAGCTCAGTGGGTGCAACATTCAGACTTAAAGAGGCATACAGCTGCTATGGGTTGAGGGAAATGAGATGGACTCATTTGATTATTAATGCCTCTGATTATTATTGTCTAAAGTACCTACACACACAAACACGTTTTCGTACGTTGTGGGAACTGCATCGACTTCCATTGATTTTTATGGAGCATTACACTCACAAGAGCCCAGACTGCGGGAGGAACGAATGAAATGTAGATTTCAAAACACTCAAATGTACGCATTGTGACATGTCACATTGAAGAGGTCAGAACACAGTGATGGTACAACACCCAAAGAGGAATTAGGGTTAAGGGTTGTGCTCAGAGACCTTTATATTGACAGCCCAACACCCTGACAACCGAGGTACCAAAACCATGTGTGTTTATTGTCTTCATCACTAATTTCAGGTCTTTGATTCCGTTCCATATGTTCCGCCGCCTTATCACTTTCCATAAAGTTATGGTTGGATGAGTTTAGTGTGGATTTACCTAACTAACTTTCTTGCAATCCCTTAATAGACAAACTCACCCAGTTGCATTTCATAAAGCAGGCAAGATTTGGTGCCTCCCAATTCGAGCGTCCAATGTTTCCCTCGTTCTCCCTGGGTTTCTCTGTGAGAGCCACCTACAGATGCCAACCAAATATGATACGAGCTGCGTGTTTACCTGTTGTACTAATGGCGTCTCTTGCGCGACAATCTCCCCATCATCACACTGTAAATGACCGGATGACATCACAGGCTGATTAATATGCAAACGCACACCAAAAAGTTTCATGTAACCTCACAGGAATGGAAATAAACAGAAATTGAGATACAGATGGCCATCAAAGCGCAGATGACAGATGGAGGGCTGTTTTTTGTTGTTGTTTTTTTTCCTTCACCGGCAGCGCAGCCATACTTTTAGATAGGAATATTGAATTTGTCCTTCACTCTCGGCTCTCCGTAATTATTTTCTAGTATTTATTTGAGCAGTGCTCGTGTGACTGAAAGGAGAAAGTGGGGAAAATCAATAATGTAAGTTTTGCTGCAGATGACTGAGGAAAATGAGGAAATATTAGTGAATGCAAATCTGCTTTCTCACCCAAGCATCAAATTAAATGCTAATTGCGTTTATTTCCGTGTGTTATGTACCACTATGCTGAGAGGTGCCTGAATGAAATTGGGCTGTGTGTGCGTGTGAGAGCTGCTTTATGTTCTGCAATATGGCTGTATAAAAGATATTTTAGCCACGTTCTTTTCCACAGTGGACAGTCTGATGCCGTGGCATTACACTGTGTATGCATTTGTTTAGCTCAAGATTGCCCTATTGTCTTTATGGTGTCCATTTTCTAACTAGTCTTAGCCCGCGACCCACATTTCCTCAGTTCCTTATGACCGTGGAGTCATGACCAAACTTTTGTAGAATACAAACCAAACTAATTTTTGGAAAATATCCTTCAAAAACACATTTAAACATACATATGACTGCAAAGTAAAATTAAAAGCAATTATTTAAAAATACTGAGAAACTATTTCTTAATGAATGAAAATCCACATTAATATACTTCAGGTTAGGTTTGCGAAAAAGCGTAAGTAGTGAACAAATCTTTTCAAGATAAAAAAACAAGTACAAATCTAGATGAGTTTTTTTTTTCTCTTAATAATGTACAGTGAATCCTGTTGATAACCCTGTTTCCCTTTAAATCAATGTAAATCCAGTTAATTCATTCTAAAGACTCCAAAACCCACAAAACACATTTTATAGAAACTAAATGTGAAGTTTAATACTGAAAAGAAAACAAATAATTTATATATACAGTATTTTTATATTCTTTTATAAAATATCAAAGCCTAATGTAAATGAAGATTTTACATACGGCATTCACATTTCTCTCCATTCAACTTTTTAATCTATCCATAGCCATACATCGTGGACACCTGTATGCTTTTTGATGAGTGGAAACAGTTTCACTTTCCCATCCCATCAAGTATCATCAGTTTCTCAAGGCCCCCAGGCACACTGATAATAACCAATAGTACCCAATGTTTTTTTTCTGAATTAATGAGCAAAAATTCACACGGACACTTCAGAATCTTTGGAACTGTGAAGATGCAACCAACTTAGAACGGGATGCCATAATAGCTCCTGTAGGTGTCCCAATACTTTTTTCCAAGATGTATTTACTAGCTCATTCGTCTAGTTGATATCTCACCCATGATCAATTCTTGAACATCTGATCCGATCGTCCATCACGTGAAAGACCTCTGGACAGCAGAATGATGAACAGCAGAGAAAATGTAGGTGGTCCATCATGGGCAGTGGGAGTGAGCAGGATGAAAGAAAGGCAATCAGTAAAAGAAACAGAGCCGGAGACGAGCGCACAGAGACTGAGGGAGGAACAAATTAATTGCATAAGAGCTGTAAAAGGAGGTTAGGAGAGAAAGCGCTTGTGAGAGAAAAAGAGAGGGAGAGTGGGATTGTTGTGTCAGGGAGGGAAGTGCATTCATCATCCTCGCTGTGGGTTTCGGGGCTGAAGCCGATGTAGTGCAAGGAACGACAGCATGGGGTGGTGTCTCATCAGGATTATTGATCACTTTCAGGACCGGACAGCGACGTCCTCAAATGTGAGCGCGGGGCCTGATTAGGTCCCGTGAGAGAGCATGATCACTGCCATGTTAAATGGCTTGATGGTTCCGATTAAGCAGAGAACGCAGTTCACTTTGATCATGTCCTGCATTTGCAGATACTCTACAACTCCTCACTTCATGTGTAATAACAATTCAAGAAAATGTGCAAGAACACATCATCATCATCATCATCATATAGTTATGTCATAAATCATGCAATATGTCACCACTGCATTTGCCTCTTAATTTTAAGCGTGTTTAATTCTTAAGCGACTTTTACTTTGTCAGTGTATTTGAACATAAAAACCAGTCAATATCAAAGATGGGCCATTGTTATAGTTTTTGGGTTGTGTTTCCCATTTCAATGAGTTTTTTTTTTTCCTTCTTTTTTCCTCCCAGTCCACTCAGTTCCACTGTTTAACTTCGACAGTCTCGCTGAACCTGGGAGTCAACACTAATCCTTATTCTTAAGGGGGCAATCACTGTGACTAAATAAGTGGCACTTTATTGTCACCAAACCAAAACGAGAAGATTGAAGTGCAGACTCGATTCTACAGGCAGAGTGTGCATAATTAAACCACGGAGCAAAACACTCAAAGTATAAACATGCAGCAACATCTGGAATAAGATTAGCTGATTTATAGAAATATGTGTTATACGCGGACACTAAAACTAAGGTTTCTAAAAAAAACTCAAATGTTTAGTGGGCTGCTGTTTACCAGCAGAAATTATATCGGATGTCTAGGGTCTTACAGTGTCTGCTCCAACGCATATGCAAAACTCCTGGAACTTGCCCTGTCCACGCTGTTGCCTGTTCGTAAATGTCCAGATATTCGTGCGTCAAGGCCATGCATGGAAACCCCCACTGGAGAACATGGCCCTCAAAGCTCGTAAGTGTCTTTGTCGGCCGCCTGCATCTCTGAATCTTTTGCCAACAAATGTCGTCTGGTGCGACCAACTAGTGAATCCTGCCGCAATCCTGCACTGCAAACCCCAGTGTTTTGGCACAGATAATGTGACTTAATTAAAGCCCAAATACATAACTGTCCTGCTTCGTACATAACCTGACTGTGTATCTGTGACGTTAAAGAAGTGAATAAATGGATGGTGAGTCGCGACTCAAAAGTGGGTTGTGGACATGTCCTGGGCATATAAATACTTAAAAAAATGTAATCATTTCTGATTTTGTATTTTTCTTTTATCTTGGGGGGAAAAAAACAGTTGCCATGGTAACCATCATTTGTTTGCCTGTCA
Organism: Xyliphius kryptos; assembly: GCA_025769995.1. NCBI lineage: Eukaryota > Metazoa > Chordata > Actinopteri > Siluriformes > Aspredinidae > Xyliphius > Xyliphius kryptos. Next base: position 3,152 of record JAOUQT010057641.1, on the reverse strand, counting down.
CCCTTTAAATTTGTGGCAATGGTCAGAGGCAAGATGGTGAAATGCGAGGGAGTAGTAGCTCAGTGCTTAGGGTGTTGGGCTGTAAATGTGGAGGTTGGGGGTTCAAATCCCAGGTCCACTGAAGTTACCAATGTGGGTTCTTGAGCAAGACCCTAAACCCTCATTGCTGTATAAATCCCAACCAAGTTTGGATACTTGTTAGTTGCTTTGGATAAAAGCATCTTCTAAAAAAACTAATGTTAATGTTAAATGCAAATATAAGTCAGAGTATTTTAAATGTGGATTTTTGTTAATTCAGGACAAGATTCTTAGTTTGTTTAAAAAATACTGTGTACTGAATGCATATGTATATATTATTGTGTTTTTAAAGGCTATTTAAAAGTTGGTTTGGTTTGGATTAGGTAGAAGTGGGTAACTTAATGACCATAAGTCAATGTGGGTCCCAGACTGAGACCCGTTGAGAACCCCTGATATAGTGGAGCAGCTCATTGTGATGTCATCAAAGCTCCTACAGGCATTCCAATCCTTTTCTCTGTGAAGTGTATGAAGTAGACTGAAGGTAGTTGAGCACTAAACCCTTTGCCTCCATTCAGACTCCTTTCCCGGTGAATCGGGATAAAGATCTGTGTGGCTACAGTAAGTAGAAGCTTTTAGTGAAATATATTTGATAAGGCAGAAGTACCGATAAGCTCATTAGCTTATTCAGATCCTATTAAAGCTGATCATTAGAGCAGAAATCAAAAAGCTTCGGTGCATCCTAAACGCCGTGCTTATTAATGTAACATCCAGGGAATAAATACTCTCACTAAACCTATTGAGTTTCCCCACATTATGCAGTTTACATAAACAGAGCGCTGCGTTTCAATCGATAGATTATTGAATCATTTTTGTTCTAACAGAGCAGATCAATATCCTGCTGTATCATACTTTTGGCTATTGATTTGACTTATTCTCAATCAATTCTGTAAAAACCCAGCAGAAACCAGGAATGCTGTTGAATTAAATACCTTTTTGATCCAACATCATTTACAGAATGTGTTCAAATGTATGTGGCACTCCCATTGGAGTGGTGTTACTTTGCATTGCTTTACATTGGGTTATTTCGCAGAGGCTTATATTTAAAGTGAAGTGTAGCAAGGCGTTGTTTTTAGCTCCTCACCTCTCAGTGCTGGAGATCCCGATCTGAGTTTTTATGGTCTCTCCGTGTCCGCATGGATTTTTTACAGGTTTTCAGTTTCCTCCCACAGTCCAAAAACATGGATTCAAGGGGAATCGGTTGCTAAAAAATTGCCCCATCTAAATTGCCCCCTAGTGGTTAGCATATCCGCCTCTCAGGGTAAAGGATCTACATTGAAATTCCAATCTGGGTGGAGTTTCCTTGTTTTCTTTGGGTTCTCTGGTTTCCTCCCACAGTCCAAAAACATGGATTCAAAGGGAATTGGCTGCTCTAAATTGGCTCTATATAAATTGCCCCTATTTATTGTGTATGTGTGATGTATTGGCATTCTGTTCCGGGTGCATCTGCCCAGCATCCTAAACGTTCTTCCCTGAATGGGCGCCCTGCGGCCCTTTTAGTGAATTAAGTAGAAGACAATGAGATGTTCTAGGATTTTTAGGGAGTGGTAGCTCAGTGGTTAGGGTGTTGGACTATAAATCAGAAAGTTGTGTGTTGAAATCCCAGGTCCACTGAAGTTGCTATTGTAGGTCCTTGAGCAAGACCCTTAACCCTCATTGTTCCAGGGTACTGTATCAGCCCTGTGTTCTGATCCAAACCAAGTTGGGATATTTGTAAGTCGCTTTGGATAAAAGCATCTGCTAAATAACTAAATGTAAATGTAAGGTTTGAGAGTTTATACCCAACTTGATGGTTGATGTCAGAGTGCAGGGCCAGTCATACAGCCCTTCTGAATCAATGAGGGTTAAGTTGGCAATTTGGGGTAACATTCAGAATAATCCTGAAAACACCCCAAATGCCGAATGGTTGTATCTGAAGCAAGTTTTACGAGAGCTAAGTGTTTAGAAGACAGTTTATGGAATTTAATATTGTATATGGCGCATTTTTCTAAAGGGGGGGGGGGGGTGTCTGCATTTAACACACACCTGTGTGTTATGGAACATTTATTGGTTCCAGCGTCTCATACGCTCTGCTTTATAAGAACTTTGCATTTTTTCCCTCTCTCAGTCTGTCAGGCCAGGATTCTCTGAGGAAATGTTTTTTTTTTTCTCAAACTCAATCAACAGAATAGACATTAAGGAATACATAATGTATATACAGTGCTTATGCAGATTGCATAAGATCAAAACTATTACTCACCTCGTGTGCAGCTGGTTACTGTACACACTGGCTTTCATCGTAATGAGTATTTCACAGTTGCACCGCCTTTTCTGGGCAGCCATAAGTCTGGTGCTGTTATAATTCACTGTGCGTCTTAGCACTCTGTTTGTACACTTTCCCCTCAATTTTTTAGCCACTTTGTACATCAGCTGGATAAATAAATAATCAGATGGTTGTAATAAACACCAATAACCATTACAACCTGGTCTGGAAAGGAAAAACAAACGTGGACCGACAGAATCAGAAAAAAGCAATATGAATTCGACACTGAGGAATCCTGGAATCGAAGCAACTGTGGCCCAAATTATAGACGATATCACAGGCAGTGCTCTGACCACCGCAATCTTACCTCCGCAACTTTGTCTCCAAAGCCTCCTCTGTGGTCTTATCCTTTCCTTACTCACATTCAGAATCACAGCATATTTCTGTCTGATATTTCCAGTTTCAGGTCACACCAACCGTCTCTAATCTGTACAGCGATGCAGGTCCCACTTTTTTCCTGTAAACTTTCATTTTACACTGTGCAAATGTCTAACTATCCTACATCTCTACACCATCCACTCCACCCTGCTCACACTCCCTCCTTCAACTCATCATGTTCTCCATTTGTACACAGTATTTGGATATACACCATATTATGTTATTTGGGGGAAGAAGAAAGGGTTTGTGCAAACTTATGGCCAGTCCTCTATTAAATGGTCTGAAATTCAGTATTTATTGATTTATCCATTTTTTTCTAAATACACTGCTCAAAAATATAAAGGGAACACTAAAAGAACACATCCTAGATCTAAATGAATAAAATATTTATTTAAAA
>JAOUQT010057631.1:0-10617 GCA_025769995.1 Xyliphius kryptos | reverse complement strand
GTTTCACAGAAGTGTGGTTTACTTGGAGTTACATTGTGTTGTTTAAGTGTTCCCTTTACTTTTTTGAGCAGTGTATTAATAACTAAGTTATTACTTGTTGTTATTTGGAATTCTGAGCTATACATGTTGCTAAATGAATGAAGTGTTTATATGATCCGTAATTAATGAAGTAGTTAATTAATTGTTTATATGAGTGTGTGAAATGTTTATGAAGCCCTGTGAACATGTAATAATAGCATGTAAATAATTCAGTAATGGATTTGTTTCTGTTTGATTTTACATCCAAGGAGCGGATGATTAAGTGCACATGTTTACTCACAAAAAATTGAAATTGATGTTTAAAAGAGGTGGAGAATAATCGTTGGGTTCTGTTTTTTATAAGCTGTGCTGATCAGTTCATATGGATGATTCTTTTTAAATGTTTTCCAAAAACATACCATACAATGCTGTTAAAATCCTTTCTCGCAATTGATTTGAATAAACGTTTCCACTTGACGTCCAAACTCCGAGTCTAAACTGAGCTTCACTCAATATGGCATTCACAGAGGTGTTTACAGCTAAAGTGCAACGCAAAATTAAGCTTGCCTCTTAATTTTAGCTCCACTTTGTGTTTCTTGGTCTTCAAGCTTTCACATAGGATGTCCAAAATGGTTTGTGACGAATACAACCTTTACATCCCTAATACACTTTTACTGTACATTTCCAATTTAAAATATTGGTGGTGGGGCGGCGTTAATGATCATGTACAAAAATAAGAGCACAATGATAATAAAGTGGAAAATCAAATGACAGGCTGATCCAACTTCAGTAGACATTCCTCAAGACACATTCAAATGAGGCTCAGTAGTGTGTGTGGCCTCCATGTGCCTGTATGACCTCCCTACAAAACCTGGGCATGCTCCTGATGAGGTGGTGGATGTTCTCCTGAGGAATCTCCTCCCAGACCTTGATTAAAGCATTAGTCAACTCCTGGACAGTCTGCGGTGCAATGTGGGGATGTCCCAGATGTGCTCGATTGGATTTAGGTCTGGGGAACGGGCAGGTCAGTCCATAGCATCAATGCCTTCATCATGCAGGAACCGCTGACGCACTTCATGAGGCTTAGCATTGTCATGCAACAGACGGAACCCAGGGCCCTCTGTACCAGTATTGTCTTGAGGAATTTCCACTGAAGTTGGATCATCCTGTCATTTGATTTTCCACTTTGATTTTGAGTAGGATTCCAAATCCAGACCTCCATGGGATAGTAATTTTAATTTATATTTTGATCATTATGTTGTTTTGTTCTCAAACACATTCCACTATCTACTAAATAAGAATTTTAACTGAAATATTTTATTGATTGAGATCTAGGATGTGTTATTTTAGTGGCCCCTTTAACATTTTACTATGTACACTGCTCAGAAAAATAAAGTTAAATGTGGCAAGTTGAAGAAACAAAATGTTTTTATTCACTCTCTCTCATCATTTTTCAAATCCATTCATCCTATCAGGGTCACTATGGGTGTTTTCACCTAACACGATGCTCAGTAAGCAAGAAAACATTCTGGACACTGATTGATGGCCAGTCTATTGCAAAGCAAGCGAATAGGTTGAAACGTACACATGCACACACACTTAGACCTGGTCCAATTAATTTGCACCGTTTGCTCCATTTTCATTATTATTTGGAAGGATCTGTTCATTAGATTTAGACGGTGGCATGAGTTTAGCATTTGCAATTATAATGTTTTATTTTTTGCAAGAAGAAAAATTCATGGGCGGCACAGTAGCTCAGTGGTTATTTAGCACGTTCACCTCTCAGCGCCGGGGATTCCCGGTTCAAATCCCATGTTCTCTCCATGTCTGCGTGGGTTTCCTCAGGGTCCTCCGGTTTCCTCCCACAGTCCAAAACCATGGTTTCAATCATCCACGTCAATAACCAGAGCTTATAAAAACAATTAAGCTACTTTACACACTAATTTGACTAATTCTGCTGTTTTTTTCATTCATAAGTTAATGTGTGTGCATACTTAATCCTCCGCTCCCTAGATGGGAAATCCGACAGGAACAAATCCGTTACTAAAGCAATGAGCATGTGCAGTAATCCCCAACATATTCCAAGGGTTACTTTCCAGAGATCCGATGTAGTGGCTTTATGTTTCCTCAATTATTTATGTTTAAGGGCTTTATAAACCCTTACCATGCTCTGGTAAATACTTCATAAGCTATTAAACACTTGGTACACTCTTAAACTTACGGACAATTAGCAACATATGCAGAGGTTGATATTTGAATACAACAAACCCGCAATACAGTGAAGTCACAAAAAGTGATCCACAATATGCTGTAGTGGAGGATACTGGTTTTAAGAACTTAAATTGTACCATTACACCCCTATTACAGACACAATTGTGTGTTGTATTTCTCTTTATAAAGCCAGTAGTTCTGGTCCTTAAATCTGATTGGCTGAGCCACTTGTCTAGCTGTGACATTATTCACAATAACCCACACCTCTGACCACTTCTATGCGCGATTTAAAATATATTGTTTTCACAAACTTTTTCATAAACTGTGTTTTGTAATTTGGCCAATAGATGGTTTTGTACATTAGCTACCACAGTGCCCATGTTCATCAATTATAACTTTGGCAAGTAGAGTGCAGGGATCTGAAATAGAAACATATCAATTATGTATGATGCTTTTTGTGTAGGTTGAATTATACTGATTGTCAGCTTTTAAATCATTTGTGAAATGTTAATTTTTCTGATTGGGATTGTCGTTAGGAAAATCTGTGATTTAAAAATATTTACCTATTATATTAATATTTAATATTATAGTAGAAACAAAGTTGCAGACATGACCGATTGCAATCAGATTTGATTTCCCCCTTGACTCAGGTTCTTATGTTTCATATTATGATGCTTGTCACACTGCAGAAAGCAGAGACTGTCGTCCTGTTCAGACCTGGAATCGACAGTCATGTGATCAGTTCAGATTTGGGCAGGTACAGATGTGAATGAACCCGAGAAGCAGTAAAATCGAGACATTTGGAGTTTGTCGGAGAGGCAGATTACCACCTTTGTTGGATTATTTGTACCCCTGCCATGATGCACTCAACAACTAAATAGATTTCTAATATAGACCTCTCTGCAACCACAGACATATTAAACACTATCTATAGCTTACTTGATAATTAGATATTCCTTCCTGTTTATTTGATGCGTGGACTTGTGCAGGCCTTACTTTTTTATGGGTTCATTCCGTCCCCCGGTTTAAAACAGCAATGCCTATAATTTTGCTAATGAAGTGAGCTCAATGTTTCCTTGCATATACAATGAATACAATGAAAAAATAAGATCTAAGGTCTGAACACAAGTTGTTGCTCAGTTTGCAACAATATTTCTAATACCAGGTAGGAGTACATAATAAAGCTTATTTCTGAAAGACCTGCCCAAAGGAGCAGCCATGCTAATAGGGGTGTAAATTTTTATCGATATGAATTGATGCATCGCTTATACAGCTGGCGATTCGATGCGTTGATTTAGTTTTCTATAGTATTGAATCATGTGTTCAGATTGCCGCCATTTCGTTTCCTTACGTTTAACATCCGTGCCAACTTATGCATACTACCTAGTCCAAAGCTGTGGGTGGCGCTAACTCCTTATTGTCTTCCAACTTCCCTTATACTTCAGAAGAGGGGGAAGGCAAAGAGTTACACACTCTAATATGAATTCGTCCTTTATTTCATATTTAATCGAACTAAAACGGGACGCATTTCCGCTTCTCCGAATAACGTGTCGGTGGGCACACTGAGACGGCATGAATCAGAACAAATCTGCAGACATGCAAGAACACAAAAGACTTAAACATCAGTGTTACAGTAATTCATACTCCAATAATCTCATGATATTATAAAGAACATTATGTCATGATGGATTTCATATCTGCTTGTTCTTTTTGAATATACACTTGTGCTCAAATGTTTACCTACCCCCGCCAGAATTTTTGCTTTCTTGGACTTTTTTCAGAGACTATGAATGATAACACACACTTTTTTTCCTCCCACTTATGGTCTGTGCTTGGGCGAAGCCTTTTTTTGTCAAACCGTTGTGTTTTCTCTTTTTAAATGATGACATAATGATAACCAAAAACCTCCAAATGACCCTGAATCAAAGTTCACATACTCCAGTTCTTAATACTGTGCATTGCCACCTCTAACACCAATGACCGCTTGAAGTCTTTTTGAGCAGTTGTGGCTTTTGATTTACTCATATGTTAATCAAGCCCCTGTAAATTCTTGGGCGGTCTTGCATTAAATGTGTGCTTGAGATCTCATGAGAGTGGCCCAATGATATTGGGGTCAGAAGACTGAGATGGCCACTCCAGAACCTTCACCTTGTGAAAGGGCACAGGATGCTTGGTCAAAATTGAAGGAAAGCTGAATGCAGCACGTTCTCAGCAAAAAACGGAGGCAAATTTGCACTCATCAGTCCGGAAGCTGCGCATTGGACATTCTTGGACATTCCAACATGACAACAATTTAAAACACAAGGTCAAGTCAACCTGTCATTGGTTACAACAGAGCAAAGTGAAGGTTCTGGAGTGGCAATCCCAGTCTCCTGACCTCAATATCATTGAGCCACTCTGGGGAGACCTCAAGCGTGCAGGTCATGCAAGACAACCCAGGAATTTCCAGGAACTGGAGGCTTTTGGCCAAGAAGAATGGGCAGCTTTAACATCTGAGAAAATAAAGAGCCTCATCCACTACCTCAAAATACTTCAAGCTGTTATTGAACCATTGATCAGGGTCATTTGGATGTCTTTGTTTGTCATCATGATTTAAAAGAAAAATTAAACCAGTCGTTTGTCAATAAATGGCTTCACTCAACCAATAACCGTGAGTGGAATTTTTTTATCATTCATATTCTCTGAAAAAAGGCCAAGAAAGCAAAACTTCTGCCGTGCAACTGCATATGTAAAATATATTTGATATATTAAGTTGTCGTCTTTAAAATATATTTAATTGTACACATTAAATAAATTAAAAAATTAAAAAATATTTGACTGTAGAGGTCAGTTTTTATTTTATTGTCTTTATTTAATTTGAATAGTGAACAGACTCGACCTGCACAGTAAGCATTAGTACTTTATTACGTTCCTATTTTAATTTATCTTACTGCACTTGATTTGACTCTTTTTATATAGTAACACTTCTATTTATAGTGTGTTGATCACAACTGCTATAGTGCGATTAAACATTGTGTGAATAGAATACAGTATCTGTATCTCAATAAAAGAATGAGTTTCTTGTTAATTTACTTAAAACTAAATAGATTTGTGGGGAATTCCTAAGGACCGAAAACAATTGAATCGTTGGCTCGAAACCAAATTGTCACAAAAGGCTTCAATTTACACCCCTACATGCAACTATGGAACTTTGGTGACTGGGAAATTGGCTTGTCCACAACATTGACTGGCATTGCTCAGATGTTGTGGGATAGCGTTTGAGCTTGTTATTCATCTGACACACATTCGCACAACAACATATCTTGGCAACAAATAACCCAAGAGTGTTTTTGCAACCAGTTCCTGGTTGTGTTTAGGTTTAAGGTTTAAAAACGTGTTCCTTGTAATCAGGTTTCATTTTGCTGTCTTTAGTCTCATATGAGGTTAGGATGTGTATATCTGCTTATTCTATTTATAGTGCACAGCTCTTGGGGTAACTGATGGCTTCGAGCCGTCTGGTTCAGGCTGAGTCAAATCACAAGTATCAGTTGCAATACTATTCTTGTAGCTCTGATGTTTGCATGCGATTGCTGAACTGTGAGATTTGGAATGAACTGCAACTTGCCTACCAATGGTTTGCATTTGTTTTTCAAAGCTTTGCATTTATTTCACTTTTTTCTTCTTCTTTTCCTTGGCATGTCTCATTGAAAATAAATTGGTTTCTGACTTTACAGCTTGCACTTTTGCAGCTAAACTGACTTCCTGTTAAAACGCTAATGTGCACCTGCATGGTCTCAGGAGACGCAGCCCAGACTAAATACACTAGTGGGAAAGACGCCAGAGCCGAAGTAGACGGTCACTTTCTTATCTTTATAAGCATTCCCTTTGTACAACATTGACTTAAACGTCACATTACCTGCCTTTCGACTAAATGTAGCGTTTTGTCTTTAAGGTCTCTTTGTCTGACCGTTGCAAGTCTTTGGGGAATTTAATGATTTTATCAGAGAATACTGGTACTTTGTGGTGTTGTGGTGGGAGAACAATGTTTCAGTTTGGTGTGTGCACACTTAGCCTCAGCAAGCCAAGTTAATGTGAGAGGATCTTTGATATGACTCTATCATTGACATTTGGTTTGGAAGTTTCTAACACATGCATCTTCTAACCTCAATTAGACTGCTGCAGTGTTTTGTACATATCACTGGCTTAAAAGGTTTTCACATTGTATATTAGGGGTGTAATGGGACCAAAAAGGTCAGGACCTCAGGGTTTGGGTTGGAGCTTCAGAGTTTTTTACTGTCTTTTACTTTTATTAAATGCTTGAAACTGCGGTTTCAGCTGTATTACAGGTTTGGTTTTTTAATAAATCAAATTGTGTATTGGTGTTTTTGCTGTATTGTGTAATAGCAGTAGTGTACCGTCCCCTGAGCCTAAGAATGACGCTGCTCCAGTGCTGGTGTAAATCACAGGAACCCAAAATCTGTCCACACAGCTGATTTGAATGAATCAATGTATGTAAGTAGATTGAATGCTCTAAATTGCCCTGTATGTTTGTGTGGATGTGTAAATGTGTACCCAACAATCGATTAGCGCCCTTTCCTGGGTGTATCTTCCCAGCGCCCGAGACGTTCTCCCCTGGATGGGCATAGGGAACCCCCCGTGACACTCAAAGGAATAAGCAGAAGATAATAAATGAATGAAAAGTATAGTTAGTATTTAAACTTGTTCTTTTGGGCGACACAGTGGCTTAGTAGTTAGCACTTTCGCCTCAGCGCTGGGCCTTCCTGGTTTGAATCCCAATTTGGGTGGAGTTTCCATGTTCTCCCCGTGCCTGCGTGGGTTTCCCCCCACGTTCCAAAATTGCCCCAGTCTCTGTGTGTGTGATATTGTGTGCCTAGCGATGGATTGGCGCCCTGTACTGGGTGTATCTGCCCAGTGCCTGAAATGTTCTCCCCTGAATGGACGTGGGGAACCCCCTTGTAAGATCAATGAAACCGTGAGATAAATAAATGAATGAATGTATAGTTAGTATTTAATGATCTTTGTTCGTCTTTTGGGTGGCACAGTGGCTTAGTTGTTAGCATGTTTGCCTCTAAGCGCTGGCGATTCCCGAAACGTAGTCCGCCGAATGGGCATGGGAAAGACCCCTCATATTACTTGTAGAGTATTAATTGGATTCTATGGACTGAATAAATGAATGTTGGGTTGTTCAAGTTTAAAGGATGGGTTTAGTCTTTGAGCAGATATGTACAATAAGTGTTGTGTTTATTAGACATGATGTTGCCTTTGAATGCATAATTCATAAGATACAGGATTAAAAGCCTCCTGCCCTATAGCAGTTACATTAGTGTGTATGTTTTTACTGACTCGAGTATAATGATGCTTAATTTGACTACAGGATATATTACAACATTAAGTTTTTTTTATTTTTATCATTGAAATTTACCATAATTGGAAAAATTATTGCTGCTGAATCATGAAGGGATGTGTGACTCTGACTTGGTGACATACTTTAATACTTCTTATTTTTAGTAGTTTGTTGTAAAATCATGTTTGCTCTTGTTTTTTTTAAGTCTAATTGGGGCTGCGCTGTGTAAACAAAAAAAAGCCAAATTGTTTGGCTGTACTTTTAAATTCTTCTGATCCTGATGTTTTCGTAATGTTTGATTCAAGTAGGGTGGCACGGTGGTCACCTTCATGTTGTCAACACCTCTCAAAAAATCAGTAGTTGGGTCGGATGTATCCGTGTTTATCGCAGGCTAATGAGAAATAATCAAAAACCCTTCCTCTGCCCCCTAGCTGCCTCTGAATATCTGATGATATATCCTCAGTTCTGCCAGAGATACAATGCTAGACACAGGTAGTATTAGAATAGTTCCATCATATGATAAAACGTGGAATTACATTTAAAAAAAATTTGTTCTAATACTGAGCTAGCGAGCCATAAATAAAACATTATAAGCCTGAAGGTGCGAGCCATTTGGAATTTTATCCCAATTGGCCCACTGGTCGGACTTTGAACATGCCTGCTCTAAGCAATGTAATCAATTTTGGGAGTCCAAGGTTTATTTAAATAGATTTTAGGTGGTCGGTCCTGAGGGTTGGAATGCAGTAAAAAGTTTTGTTAACGTGGATTTCTACTTAATTAGAAATGAGTTCTCACATTTAGTATGAAATGTTATGTCTATGTTGTCATTAATCGTAGTATCTCTTTTTCCATGGCAACTAAAATGTAGTTTGTGTACACAATTATGGTTAATTTCTATTGGTATCTAGACAAAAAAAAACATGATGTTATGTCACAGGAGTATAGCACTCTCCCATGGGGGTAATGCTGTCTTTTATCAAAAGGTCAGGCCTACTCTCAACAGTAGCTCAATTATTAATAAAATCAATGTCACCGGTGTGCATATACAGTACAGGAGTTTGGAGACACCTTTTCATTCAATGCGTTTTCGGTATTTTCATGACTATTTACATTGTAGATTCTCACTGAAGGCATCAAAACTATGAATGAACACATGGAGTTATGTACTTAACAAAAAATTTGAAATAACTAAAAACATATTTTATATTCTAGTTTCTTCAAAATAGCCACCCTTTGCTCTGATTACTGTTTTGCACACTGTTGGCATTCTAATTAATGATACTAATGAACCCTTATAGACACAAAACCATTTCATGTAACCACCTCTTGAAGCTCATTAAGAAAATGCTAACAGTGTACAAAGCAGTAATCAGAGCAAAGGGTGGCTATTTTGAAGAAACATAACCCACAGGATAAGATCTTGAGTGAGGCCCTAGATCAAGGCAGATTTTCTACGGTCTTTGTAGGTGTTCCATTTTTATACAATTGCTGATTTATTCACACCAATCTGCTGGTTTATTGTAGATTCCCATTGCAATTTGTTTCCTAGTGTCCTTTAACAGCTCTTTGGTCTCGTCCATGGTAGAATTTGGAGTCTTACTGTTAAAGGCTGTGGGACGGGGGTCTTTTATACAGATAACAAGTGGAGGACAGAAGAGTTTCTTATAGAAGAAGTTGTATGTCTGTGAGAGACAAAAATCTTGCTTGTTTGGGGGCGACCAAATACCTATTTTCCACCATAATTTATTGATAATTCTTTGATTTGATGAAAATTACAGACCGCTCTCAAGTAAAAAACTTGCACACTCTATATACTTTTTGGCCCCACTGTATAACTGACATTATTTTAAAAAATCTTGAGAGAGCTGCCAAAATGTGATATCAGCCAGAAGATCTAAAAGATCTAAAAGTTTATGGTGCAAACTGGCCTTTAGAAAGATGAGAAAGTTCTTGTCTCTAACACTTTACTGTATTTGATTCTAAATAAATAAAATAAACAAAATTAAACGATCAGCAGCCTAATGAATGTCATAACCTCGAATTTCATTTCTATTTAGCCGTACTGATTTTTCAGAAGACAAATTCCAAATTCATCGTAGACCCTCTGAACTGCACAACGCTGCTTGCCAGGGTACAGTAAAAATGTCTCAGTCTGTGGGAGGATGTGTGGGTGTCACAAGCTGGAGAAAGCCGAGCAAAAAAAAAAAAAATGGAATCATTGAGTCGAGTCTCACTCCCTCTTTATTCCTCCTCTGGAGAGCTGGCTCTTTAATCAACAAGCCACTAAGCAAAGTGATCACGAGCTTGTGAGCCTTTGGTCTCTCTGTCACTCTCACTCTGCCGCTTAATTTGGCCAGGGATTCGTCTCCTACTTACGTTCTCACTTCCCTTCCTCCCACTTCTCCAGATCTGATTCTCTTACATTTGATTTGTCTTTTTCTTGTGAGATACTCAGGAACACCTGCTGGGATTTATTTGCGGCACATGTCAGAACCAGAACTAAACCAGAAGAAATCATTTGTAGATGTCCATACTTCCATCTTTCCTTCCGTTTTTCTTTCTTGCTTCCCTTTTAATTGTAATTTCTTTCTTCTGTCCTGCTGGTTTTGCTTCCATCTTTGTCTGTCCTTTCACGCGTCCATCCTTTTTATTTTTCCTTCCTTCCCTTCTTTCTTCTGTTTGTCTATAATTACTTCCTTCTATTCAAGTGCTTCCTTCATTCTATCTGGTCATTCTTCTATGTTTCTTTCCTTTCTTCTCTTCCTTGTTTTGCTGGTCTGCTTCCGTCCTTTTTTCCTTTCTTCTGTCCATCTGTATTTTTCTTTCTTTTATTTTTTGTTGGTTTGTTCTTACTGGCCATGGTGGCTTAGTGGTTAGCACCTTCACCTCTTGGCGCTGGGGATCCATGGGGTTTCCATGTCCTCCCCATATCCACGTAGGTTTTCTCCGGGTTCTCCGGTTTCCTCCCACAGTCCAAAAACATGGATTTAAGGTAATTTGAATGCTCTAAATTGCCCCATATAGTTTGTGTGGATGTGTGAGTG
>JAOUQT010057611.1:0-10618 GCA_025769995.1 Xyliphius kryptos | reverse complement strand
AAAGGTTTTAACACAAAACTTACTTATTTTAACAGTGACATATTGAATATAAAAATAAGAAAGAAAAAAAAACAAAAAAAATTACATGAACTGGGAACTTAAATGAATTAAAAGTATTGGACCCCCTAGTAAACCATCATTTAATACTTGGTGGCAAAACAGCAGTCCGCTGTTTTTTATAAGATTTGCACACTTCAGAAGTAATTTTTGCCCACACATCTCTGTAGATCATCCCTGGCGGAGGCAAGGAGGTGGTCACCCAGGATGTTGCAATAAATGGCCCCATTCATCTTGTAGTTGGCCTGTGTCCTTAAAACACCCCCAAATCATAATACCTCCACCACCATGCTTGATGGTGGGGATGGTGTTCTTAGGGTCATATTCTATATTTTCTTCCTCCAAACACGTCGAGTAGAGTTGAGGCCAAAGAGCTCAATTTTGGTCTCATCTGAGCACAGCACCTTCTCACAGTCTCTCCTAGTCATTACATTTACATTTAGTCATTTAGGAGATGCTTTTATCCAAAGCGTTAACAACACAAGTAAGTAGTTTTAGGAAAAAAACAGCAAAACTGCAGCACCATCAACCCTGCAAATTACTCGATTTGATTTCTTTTTTTTTTTTTCTGGCATGTGTCTATGAAAGAGGTGCCTTTTGAGAATTTTCTTGAAAATGTTGAGTGACTCATCCTTATGATGTTGTTGAGAAGGTCGTTCCACCATTTAGCAGTGGTGAATCAGAGTTGGAATCACCAGGCGACATTCATTACTAGAGCGCAATATGTTCATTAGCAAACTTGAGGCTGACCTTGAAGTGAGCCTTCTTAAGCAGAGGAACCTTGCATGCACTGCATGATTTTAAACAAGTACGTCTTCTTGTATTACCAATGTCTTTTTTTGTGACTGTGGTCCCAGTGGCCTGGAGATCATTAACCAGCTCCTCCTCAGTAGTTCTTGACTGATTTTGAACTTTTGTCATGATCAATGAGACTCCACGAGGTGATATTCTTGCATGGAGCTCCAGGCCTAGGTCGAATGACAGCAACGTTGTTCTTCTTCCACTTCCGAATAATTGCACCAACAGTTCTCATCCTTCCAATTTCACCTCACCTTCTCATCCAGCTTCTTACTTATGCTTTGTAGCCAATTCCAGCCTTGTGTAGGTCAACAGTCTTGTCCCTGACATCTTTAGACAGCTCTTTAGTCTAGCCAATGGTGGAGAAGTTGGAGTGGCACTGAGTCTGTTGGCAGGTGGCCAATTACACAAGTGGCAATTTGGGACAGGTGTCTCTCATGCAGGTAATGACTTCACTGAGATTAGGGTATGTCAGTGGCCTGTGGGAGCCATTATTAGTCATGGTATTTAGGGGATCACATTCTTATTTCCTTCAATAAAATGCTAAATATTTTTTATTTAAATGTTATTACATTTTTTAGATATTATATCTCTCACTGTTTGAATGAAGCTAGCATAAAAATTATAGACTGCTTAATCATTTGTCAGCATACAAACTTTTAAAATCCGAGAGGGATCAAATACTTGTTTTCTCCCCTGTATATTGTATATATAATTTTTGGTACAAGCCACAGAGCTCGGTACCCGCATTCGCATGCAGGAAACAATGGCACGGAATTAGAGGAGACAAAAACAACAAGGTTGAACTAAAATTTAAAAAAGCAAGCTCTACACCCGAGCTGAGTTGCGAGATGCCCCTTAGCTGTAAAGACGCGTAAAAACCATACACGGAAAATATATTCACCACATCTTTCAAATCAATCTTCTGAAAGGCTTTGGGTTCCCTGTGATTACCAGCAGCACGACTCAACCACGGATGCTCGGTATTGTGCGGCAGTTGATAGGTATGATTTTAGAAACATTTAGAATGTGCTAAAGCATACAACGCTAACCAGAGCTTATAAAAACGATTAACCAATTTACAGTTATTTGACAAAACTACTGTTTACCATGTGTGCAAGCTTAATCCTCCGCTCCCTAGATTTGAAACCAGACAAAAACAAATCCATTACTGACTAAAGCAGCACTTACAAATCTTCTTCTTTCGGCACTTTACACTACACTATAGTATCCAGGAGTCGCCACAGCGATTAACTTGTACATCAGACTTGGCCAAGGTTTTTACGTCGGATGCCCTCACCCACAACCCTCAACCTCTACAGGGTTTGGGACTATGGGGAAAATTTAGAGCAGTCGATTCACCTTAAATCCATATTTTTGGAGTGTGGGAGGAAACCAGCAAACTCGGAGGAAACCCATAAGTATACGGGAAGAACACCAAGATTGGGTTTCAAACCCTAGGGATGCAAATATGCTAACTACTAAGCCACCGTGCCCCCAAAGCATTATTTGCTAATAAAACTTAGAATTAAGTGATGAGTCCGGTTCAGTGGTCGCACCACATACAGCACAAACAGAAGAAAGAGGAAAGTCATGCAAGCTCACTTTAACCATAGGAATCTTAAAAAGACAGCACACTACTTACTGGCTGTTACACAATATAGTGAGAACTTGAATACAAAATTAGGTATATTGTAAAAAAAACAAATGTGTAAGGCATATCTTATCAGTTAGCTTCGACCCCTGGATTCTTTGAAGTCCAGTTATAGTCCTAAATTTTCACGTTGAAGATTTTTAGGATGTTGCTCATCAGTTGGTTTCTCAACCTCTTTTTTTTTGCTCTTGCTGGAGAAGGACTCCCTCTCCCCCATCCTTATGCTTTAGCTTCTGTCTCGTTTGTAGGAAATCTTTAACACAGCTTATCGAAATGCGAAATGAAACTAATTAATTAATAAATTGCTCTCCAAACGCTATCAACAAGAAGACAGAGTTCGAGGCTGTTCGGGGCTGACTCGACTGTCCTGATAGACCGTTTGCGGCTGGATATACAATACATAGGGGAAGTGGCATGTCGAGTGCCTGTCGCCTTGTTTAAGCAAGGAAATTTAAGATGTATATTTGGATTTATGATCATGGGAGATCTGATTGGATGAAGTGTCGCCCTGGTGTATAGGATAATATAACGAGTTGGGTCTGTTTCCAAACATCCTCAGAAGCTGCCCAATATGACTGATGTGTTGGGCAGAGCCGTGGGCACTGTAACTTTTAAATGCAACATGGAAATTATCTTGGAGAAGCGCACTGCTTTGCATACAAGTCTGGAAGAGTTAAAGATCAGGAATTGGGGGTGGGGGGGGGTTGGAGCTTCTAAAATGGCAGCATTTGAGTTGTTGATCGCGAAATTCCTCATGAGGAACTGTTGCTATGGTTTCTTGGCATTTCAGCCCGACCGGTCTTTCCTAAGACCATTCTCCTTTCATCACCATTAAAAATGTCTGTGAGTGCTGGAATAATGGCTGCTAGTACCCGCCCTGTAGCCATTCTATGTCAATGTGTTATCTGTGTTTGTGTGCTAAAGATGTTTTCTTTTGTAATTCTTTTGTGTTTTTTGGGTGCATGGGTTTTTATGGAGTACATATCTTTCCAATATATACCATATTCTCATCTGAATTTTCCCATTGTGCAGCTAATAAAGGTATAAAATATTCCATATTTCTCACAAACAGTTCAATCAGAGGCATAATTGGGGGTAATTAACCCTGCAGCCCGTCTTTAAAATGCGGTAGAAAAGCTGGACTACTTGGAATAAGCCCACCCACATACCTAAACGACCATCGTTCACCCCATCTGAATCAAAGCTTGAACCATCCCACTGAAAGGTGGCAAAACACCCCTCTGCACCACTGTACTACCCCATACATAACTTTTTAGTGGATCATTGTACTCATATTCATTGAAAGCATTAATTATTTTAAAAGCTTGTAAATTATAAATTCACGTTTACATGGGTGATTTATGTCACCTGTCATGTCTCCGCTGGGGGGGGGGAGGGGCGTCCCCTTAAACCACACCACTTCTCAGAAGCGACAGCTGCAAAGTAGCAGCATTGAGCCGAGTTCGGGTCATGATGGTTATGTGTGTGCGGTTACGCAGTGAAGCAGCTGACGTACGTTCCTCAGCTCTAAACCCCGTGTTCCTCTTTTCCTGATAAAATCCAATAAGGGCTGAGGATTAGAGCCTCGAGATGAATGGCACACTCACGCCCGCCTGACTGATCCCTCTCCTCGGGTTGAAGAAATATCTGCTCTGCATCGCAATACATGATCTAACTGCCTGATCTGCAGATGGTCCTTATATTGGGCATGTTTCCTAAATTTTTTGTCTCACTGTTTGCGCTCCTGTTCTATTGCTTACAAGGATGTTTACTCTGGATAAGAGGGTGCATTTACTTTTGGGCACATTTTGATAAAGGATTGCGATCTGGGTATCGGCTGATCTGTAATAATGATTATTAAGTCAAATTTTCTAAAGCAAGTTTAACAAACCTTGGTTTAATTCAAACCTCTAATCTCAACAGGAACAAGTTAAAGGATATGCGGGGAAAAATGTTGGTTGTGCAAATTTCTCAGCCGGATTTAAATACATGACTCACACTAACTCTTCTTCCAGCCAATAAGAATGCAGTATGATCCACGGCCATTGTGTAACACATTACGATAATCACCTCTGCTCTCTGAGCTGCTCAGTTCCTGCTCAGTTTCTTTGCACAGTCGCTCGTATTAAAAAAAACGTTTCTCTTCCTCACTTCCGTCAGGAGTACCAACACACTACCTACGAAAACCTTGCAAGAATAAAACATGTTGACCCCCGAGCTTGTAAGAATTTTTTTACAAAGCATGCGTACGATCCAAGCAGCTTAAGGCTGAAGGTTCATCTCCAGGACCCAGAGGTGGCAGCCTGTCCTGAACCTAGAACACAGAGGTCAGTGGTTTAATATTTGAAATCAACTCGCCATCACGAGCAAGTGCCTTTAGAAAATTCGACCCATATGAATGTCAAATGACACCGAAGTCAGAACTCACAATATATTTATTCCACAGATTCATTTTAGATTTTTAATTCCCCCAAACCTCTAAACCAAATTCTATAATTATATGTTCATTTTAAATATATAAACCCTAAAGCCATCACTCATTCAAAAACAATTGCCCTTCAACCTTGACATTGTTATCAAGTTCTCCACCGGAGCGCAGCACGGGTATTCCGCTGGTATATATACAAATCCACACCATTGCTCAGAGTACAACATGTCACATACGAACTCTTTAGACCCTACACAGAGGGTCCTCCACATTTCACAGGTCATAGTACTTGTTGGGACCAAAAACAATTCTGGTTTCTTAACCACAAGCCTCTGACTGCCCTCTTTACAACCACCAGGCGGCCCAAGGAGCTTTATTAAGCCTGTATTACGCCATCAACCGCGCACCCCGCAACGTGTCAAAGTGTTGTTGCTATCGTGACGACGTGATTCACGGGTGTGTTTTGGAAGCTGGCTGATATGGCTGATTGTAAACGTTTGAAGATCAGGAGGCTTATTGATGCCATTCACCTCATAACAATTTGCCTGACAATAAATCCCTTCCTGTCATTTCCAGCACTTGTCGATAAACTGTGAATCGCTGGCATATCAGCGGTAATCATCCCACGGTTAATCTGGCTCTCCATCACTGACTCTGCTCGCGATGCATCATATTGAGCAATGGCTCCAGAGATAATTACGTACGCCTGATCAGCATCTCTCTTTCTCCCAGTCTTATAATTTAAATCTCATCAGAACATCTTGTCTCGTTTTTAAGCACACACGCTCGCAGCGAACACACGGCGATAGGTGGTTCAAATCTCATACGGTAAATAGCTGGCGGTTCTAATCAGAGCTTCTGAAACAACACGGAGTGTTTCAATCAGGAAAAACAAAAAAACACAACCTAAGGGGGTTTCTGATTCAGATTTTAATCAATTCCACAGAGAACAGAAAGGGAACTTCGCCCCATAGGGATGGCACAGCAGCGTAGTGGTTAGTACGTCTGCCTCTCAGCACTGGGGATTCAGGTTTGAGTCCCGATCTGGGTGGAGTTTCCAAATTCTCGTGTGGGTTTCCTCCGTGTTCTCTGGTTTTCTTTCACAGTCTGTGGGCTGTATCTCACTAAGCTGGGTGTATCTCACCACAACCCAAGGTGAGAAGAATCCATAGATACACCCAGGACGGGGCGGCAGTTTGTCGCTGGGCACACATATCCACACACTACATTATTTGAGATAGCGGCATTTGAATTTAAAGCCGTGAGCTCACCTTGAATCCATGCCTTTGGACTGTATGGAAAACTGGAGAACCGAGAGGAAGCTCACGCAGACACAGGGAGAACATGGGAACACCCAGACTGGGATTCGAAGCTGGAATCGACTCGACTTCAAGGTTTCCGGATACCGGCAAGTCAGTACACCCCCAAGCCAACCTGCTGCACATTTCATTAGATCTTTTGCGCAAAATATTACGATTGTACAAAAAAGATTTGATTGCATGGGCAGAAGGGTGGCACTGAGGTGAAGTGAGGACACGTGGTTTAGTGGTTCGCATGTTCTCCTCTCGGCACTGGGGATTCACAGTTCAAATCACGATCTGAGTAGAGATTCTATGTTCTCCCTGAGCCCGTGTAGGTTTCCTCTAGATTCTCCGGTTTTATCTCACAGTCCAAAAACATTGATTTAAAGTAAATTAAATACTCCAAATTGCCCTGTATTGGCTGCACTAAATTGCCTCTAGAATCTGTGTGCGCGTGTGTGAGTATGTGCCCAGCAATAGATTGGCACCCTCTCCTAGGTGTATTTGCCAAGTGCCCAAGACGTTCTCCTCTGGATGGGCATGGGGAACCACACCGCAACCCTCATAAAGGATTAAGCAGAAGATAATGAATGAACTGATTGCATGACATCAAATCAGAATTCAGGTAAGGGTTGAGTTTGTCGGGCATCATCTCTAGATGTCTAATCACACTGCGTTTGTGTTTAATAAAGCATGTTCTCCTCGTCCTCTACTCCACATGGTTTGCATTCGGTGCAGATTTGCTGGATGAAGACATTGTCATGCATCAGGTGCTCAAGGTGCAGAAATAGTTGTTTAGTTATTTACACCGTGATTTTGCTCCCGCTGCTCTGAATATTGCATCTCCACAGTAACATTATCTGTAGATGAGTAGCTTCACTGGGTCCTGAGGAGAGGCAGCCGTGCAGCCGAGGTCATCTCGTCATGTTTAGTTACACACAGAACGAACGATGCGCATCCATATATAAGTGTGGGGAAGATGGACGAAGGCAAATATGGGAGGACACACAGATATGGATGGCGGAGTGCTCAGGTGATTATTTGACAGAAAGGCTGGATGAATGGATTATTAAATTTACAAAGCAAAGAATGAACATCCATACTGCATTATAACAAGCTAATAGTGGATGATGTCACTTCCTCCTATGTATTTACTGATTTATTTACTCTTAATTATCCAAGTTTCTTACACATCACAGAAACCACTGCCATCTTTCTTGGCTGGTTCCGTTAGGGGTAACCCCTGAGGGCAAGATGTGAACCTTCTTAACCCAAATCTTTTTATTCACCAAGGGGACCAGAAACGTAAACTCCCCTAATGGCTGGTACAGGTTTATTAGTTAGGTCTAATGGGGGTGGTAACCATGCAGGTAGAGGGAGAACATAGAAACTACCTTTGTTCATTCCTAGTAATACTATTAATTAAACCAAAGAGATGAGGCCGAGGCGTTAACTGCTTTGCCACCTCAATACAATCTATATCTATAATAACCCAAGCCTTCACTAACTGACTCAATGACTCTAATTCTCGCAATATCCGTGTACGTACAAGGCTGAAATTTGGCATCGTGATTCCCATCACGTCCTTGGAAAACTAAGTTCTTCTCACCTTCCTACGTTTGATGGTAAGTTCGATATCGCAGTTGAACGCAAGACCCTCCAGTGTCACTTAGGGGGGGGTTTCTAAAAAACTACAAGGCTGAAACTTGGCTCTCTACCATGTCCTCCAAAAAATTTACAGGTTCTTACCATCTAACGCAACACCTCTGATGGATTGGGGTCTTGACGAGTACCTACAAAAGCTGAAACTTGGCTTCGTCATTCCTAATCATGTTCTTGTAAAACACACCGATAAATTCACGTAAGAAATCACCTGCGTAGACGCCATAGTCATGCAGATGACAATAATGTAATTGAAGTGCAATTGGTTAGTATAATACATATAACGCTGAGAAATAGCAGGAGAAACTGTATAAATTTCCAACGCTGGGCCAATGTTTTGAACTTTTAGGGTTCTGCACAGTAACTGAGCCACAGTACATACACGAAGGTAAAACACACACTTTACTGAAGCCGAGTCCTGAATATACCAGTAATAAAATTCTACCTGGTATGAGATAGCTTATGCATTAAGAAGAATATAATCCTGATGACATAACACGCAATAAAGTCGATCGCTGACATTGCACAAACCAAGTAATCAAAAAAAACAAAGGCTAGAAATCACACACGAAGAACAAATGCACATAAACAAACACAATCTCATCTTAAATATACGGAAGATGGAAGTGAACCGGAAGGGAAGATCAGAATTCAGGAGCAACACTAGTGGAGGAACATGGAACAACAGGTGGAGAAGGGAGTATGGATGTGACACGACCAGACTTTATTCGCGGATGTATTTGCACGTTTCACGTTTTCATTAAATGTGTCAGCAACGGAAAGTACGGATTTCACAAACGCACTTTGACCTGCTCCTACGCAGCCGCGGTATCATGCCTCCTAAGCGGAAGCAAAAAAAAAAAGCATGTAATACTGAAGCTCAAAGAAATGTCAGAAGAGCGGCTAAAACAGCAACATGAAGCTAATGCTGCATGCTAGAGTTGCAAATCAACAGCAAAAATAACATCTGACTAAATCGCTTTGCTTCCTGAAAACTTAAAAATAATAGACATAACGCTGAGACACTGCAGGAGACACCGTAAAGTCCATTTCTAACGCTAGGCTAAAGATTCAACTTTGCGCCTCGCAGATTCATTCGCGCGTTTTACCTTTTCATCGGATGTGTCGGCAAGAAAAGCAGCGAGATCACGAATGAACTTTGACCCGTGTTAAGTAAATGCAAAATCCGAGAAGCAAAAATTTAAAAAATGTGCAGAGGATCCTGAAATATTTTATTGAAGAAAAGAATAACGTGGAGGGGATGATGCAGAGCCTTTGGCATGTGTGATCTTGCTAGCGATTGGCGTGCGGGTAGAGGAGAGGATGACTCGGGGTGCTTAGACTGTGTGATCTTGATAGCGCTTGCCATGTGGGTACAGTGGAGGGAATGGCACATGGGTAGAGTGGAGGGGATGATGCAAGGCAATTGGCCTGTCTGATTTAGATAGCGATTGGCATGTGGGTAGAGTAGGGAGTATGACACAGGTGTGCTTGGTGTATGCGATCTCGATAGAAATTTGTGCATGGGCACAGTGGAGGGAATGGAGCACGGGTAGAGTGGTGGGGATGAGGTGGGGCACTTGGCATGTGTGATCTCGATAAGAATTGGCACATGGGTACAGTGGAGGGAATGGCGTGCAGGTAAAGTTGAGGGGATGACGTGGGGCGCTTGGTATGTGTGATCTAGAAAGCGATTGGTGCCCGGGTAGAGTGGAGCCCACCCCAATCACGCGGCGTGCGCGGCCAGTGCCAAAACCACTACTTCCTATCTGTGCTTGATGTTTAACAGTGACCTCTACGCTCATGGGTTATCAACAGCAAAGAACACGTCACTAAATGTGTCCGATTTCGCTGCTTCAATGAAGACGGATTCGAAGAAAGTTTTCTTGCCAAATGAGCAAGTCAGCGAGTGACGTCAATGAAACGTGCTGTAAAAATGCCCACCACCCAGGCGTAGAACGGGTAACGGCTGGTAACAGGAGTATGGATTGTGCTGATCTCGGGTGAAAGTAGGAAGCGCTGTTTTTTTGCGGCCACGGCAGACAGATGGATGCTGACATTTAAACGTGTTGTTCATTTAAACATTTGCCCGTCCCACCTGTCTCAGTTCCCCATTATCCAGCAAATGCTGACTGATGGACTGTCTCTCAAATGAACGGCTTGCGGTTCGATTCTTCTCCACCTCATAGAGAAAGTGATTCTCCTCCTGGATGCCTGACCTTAAACATCTGCATCACACCAAACCTGTTTAGCAACATTGCCAAAAAATAAAACGCCATAAACTAAAACCATAGGAAAGAAACCTGGCAGCCATGACAATGGGTACTGATTCAAAAACCCAAAAACCTCCTGCTTATCCTCCATAAAGCGAAGTTGCATTGTACCTAATTGGCAGGTAGCTATCGTGCGAGGCGTACGAGGAGATGCGACAGCTTCAGTATAATTAAAAAAGAATTACCATGCATCACCAGGAAAGCCAAACAAATACACTGCACTTATTGAGCTTATTGGTATCAAATACGCACCGATTAGTACCGACGGCAACCTCACGGGAGAAGCTGCACATGATGGAGAGATAATTGGGAGGGGGGGGGGGGCTAGTGTACCCATCGAGGGGAGAACGTCTCGGGCGCTAAGCAGGACAGGGCGCCAATCCATCGCTGGGTACACACTCATTCACACAGTCACACACACATACACACACTGCACAGGGTAATT
>JAOUQT010057603.1:0-10618 GCA_025769995.1 Xyliphius kryptos | reverse complement strand
GGCTCTACACCATACTAATAAATTATTGTGGTCTAAAACCAGGTGTTTCAGTTTCATTGTCTATGTACATGAACTGTACTATATATTCTGTGCACCAAGTGAGAATGCTTACATAGAACCGTGTGTGTCTGCGTTGTTTGATCAGATGCTGGCACTCGACTCTGCCTCATGCCACAAGCTGCCCCGGCTTCAACGAAATAGGCTGCATCATTTACTCTAATTCTGCTATCTGCAGCATCTCAGACGTCCCTCTCAATACCTTTAATAATGTAATGCTGATTACTGAGTCGCCCTTCTATAATGTTGTGCCCATCCTGGGTACTCACTCTCTCACACTTGCACTTTCATGCTAAGGTAGTGCTTCTAATATTAACCCGTGTATTTGGCCTTGGTAGACGCTTCAACAAAATTTCCAATACATTTAAGAGGTCGACATCTGTAATTTGCTCTTTATTGTTATTATCACACCAGTGTGTCTTATTGACTCTAGTCCTCATGGTTATGGTTTTAAAGAAATGTACTACTCATGTGCCAGCTCTTCAAGATATACAAGATATATGTTTTTTGTAGCATTACATTGTAACCCATAAAACCAAAGGTGATTGATGATTGATATGACTATTGTTTCGTCGCAAGCGTCTAGGGTGTATACAGAAAGATTATTAGATGTCACAGAGCTGTTTTCCTATCTTTACCTGTAAATAACTGGCGAACTTGTGCCTCTTTGGCTTACCAGCCATGAACCCAGTTCTGTGGTGAGCATATTGAGTTCCTCTTCAGATCCCCATGGTTGTAAAGAATTCTGACCGCTCTCAGCCATAAAGTTTATTCTGCCCACAGAATTACCCTTTTTTTTTTTTTGCACCATTCTCTCGAGACTCTAGAAACTGTTCAAACCAGCCCAAATGGCTCAAACAACTGTGCCACAGACAAAGACACAGAGATTGTTAAAATTATCTGACGCTCCTGAGTTATACCCGCACAATGTATGCATTGTGATTGCATTAAATAACTAGGGCTGCAGATGTTCTTAAAGCTTTTTTTTACAATGCACATTCACCTCAAAACAAAGGTACGTTCAATTAAAGATGATAAATACCGACAAGTACCAACAAGTCATGGCTGAAAGTGAAAGTGATCAATTTTTGCCACTATGCTTGCACACACCGGAATTTGTCCTCCGCATTTAACCCATCCGTGCAGTAAAACACACATACACACACTGGTGAATTGAGCACATGTGCCCGGAGCGGTGAGCAGCACTGCGCAGTGCCCGGGGAACAACTGAGGGTTAGGTGCCTTCACATCAGCCGTGACTTGGCGTTACTTGGAATCGAACCGGGGACCCTCCTTGTTCCTTTACCAAAAGCCTACGACTGCCACGTTATGAACACACATTGAAGTGCCTTTGAGCAAGGCACCTAACCCCCAGTTGCTCCCTGGGTGCTGTGCTTTCTGCTTCGGGCACGTGTACTCACTTCACCTGTGTGTGTGTGTGTATTTGTGTGTTTCACTGCATTAATGGGTTACATGCAGAGGACCAATTCCGCTTTCACTTTTACTTTCAAAAGACATTTGTTCCTGAAACTAATCGGTAATCTTCTACACAGCATTACTGAAATACCTGATTATCTAAATCTCTAATTCTCAAGGCCTTAAATGCTTTAATGCCACTGTTTGTTGAGATTAATGCTGGGCTGTAGTTCAAATCTTATAATTATATTAAAATGCCTCTTCATTATGAGGTCACATATGTTTAATTAGCTTGTTAACGCAAGCCTCTAATCAGCCAATCACATGGCCATCAAGACGGCTTGGTAAAGTGCAAACCGAGCACCATAATGGGGAAGAAAGTTTATTTAAGGCACTTTAAGCGTGGCATGGTTGTTGAACCCAGACGGGCTGGTCGGAGTATTTCAAAAACTGCTGATCTACTGAGATTTTCACGATCCTTAGGTCTTTAGGGATTACAGAATGTTCTGAGAGAGTGGACGAAAATGCCTTGTTGACGTGAGAGGTCAGAGGAGAATATTCACACTGGTTTAAGATGATAGAAAGGCATCAGTAACTCAAATAACCACTCATTACAAACAAGGAATGCAGAATACCGTCTCTGTTGATAGTATGAAGGCAAAAGTGGGTCCAAAATGTGACAACAATGTGTACCTAATAAAGTGGCCTGAGAGTTAATATATATTTATACAAATATCATACATATATATTTTTATATATATTCATATATATTTAAATAAATCTGATCTATGTTGTTGGCTCTTTGTGATTTTATTTAGTTTTTGTGAATAGGGAACACTTTGATTTGTAATGAGGCTTAAGGGGTTTTGTCATTTCTCTAGAAGTACCCAGAGTCTCTTTAATGTGTTCTTAATGGTACTCGTAAATAAAAATATATATCTGACGGTGAAATACTGTGATGGAAGTGCACTTGATGTTAAAGGAACTGGATTACTAGAGTGTGATGGTGCAGTGTTTCTGACTTGTGATAAATTATTTCCTTTCTCCGTTATAAATAATCTTTATTGCTGTGATTATATTAGCTGTGATATGATGGCATGACCTTGGCATGACCTTTTACATCTGGCTTTGTTGGGAAATCTTTTTCACTGTTCTTACTTTGTGCTACTAAAAACTTTTAAGGGCAAATGATGACCTAGAGCAGGGGTGGGCAAACACTTTCGCTTAGGGGCCACATTGACTTGTAAGTCTTGACGGCCGGGCCGGGCCAGAAGCAGATACATATATATCAAACAAAAAGATAAAAATGTCATTACAGTGTAAATATTTACATTTTTACACTTTTAGTGTGAAAAATGTTGTTGGACATCTTACTTTAACCAGTGCATCAAAGTCTGGTGTTAGTTTTGTTGTGGAAATGGTCAGAACTGGTCGGAGGTGTTCATCACTCAACTGGGATCTGTGGGGTGCTTTGTTGGTGTTGATCACATTAAATGTATGTTTACACTTGTACTATGTATACATAATATTAATAGCATGAAATTGTTGTACAAATGCTTTTTTAATGGAATATATTATTGTTTAAAAATGGACAATAATTGGAAAACATTTCAAAACAATAGACAGGAAGAAAAATCACTAGTCCATGGATATGTCATGTCGATTTAAATAACTGATTTTATTTCAAAAGTTAAGAAACAAAGTAGAATTACATGTGTGTGGCTATAATTTTGCTTCAAAGTTAACCCTCTGGATTTTTGTTTACTTTTCTGTATTAAATGTAATCTAAAACACACATTATAAAAGGAATTTTTAAACTTTGGAGATTTTTTTTTTTTGCCAATACATTCATTCATTGCAAAAAAAAAAATGGTATTACGAGTGAACCTTAAGAGCAATTAACATAAATGTGGAATTACAGAGGTTTATAAATTGCAAGTTAAAGATTGGGTGTGTTTCAACAATATTTTTGTTGAAATAGTAAGAATTTATTAAAGCATGGCCATTTTAAAACATGTTTATGAATGTTGTATGGTATTATTTCAAAGGAAATATTTGTAATACTCCCTGAGGTAACAAATAGTTCCAGGGTTCTAACATATACTTCCAAGTGTGTAACTTAAGGGGCTTTTATTCTGATGGTGATTATATTATAGTAAGAGCTCTTATGTGGTTGTTGAAGGACACAATTTATTGCTTTGCATTGCTGTTAGGTGGATGCTAAACACACTACACACAGAAAGAGCAAAGGCAAGCAAGAATATGTACTTTCACAAACGCATTAAATTTATACAACCTTAAAGTTAAACAACCTTAGGGCTTGGGACTTACTGTTTGTTTTCAATCCACTAACAACAAGCTATAATTTTATACTTCAAACTTTATATAGATTTTTTCTAAAATGGCACCAGCTATGTCACAACAGCACCCGGGGGAATTGTTATTATTGATTATTTGATTCACCTGTGTGCAGCACGGTGGCATAGTGGTTAGCACATTCGATTCAGAAGTGCTGGGGATTCCCGGTTCAAATCCCAATCTGGATGGAGTTTCCATGTTCTCCCCGTGTCTGCGTGGGTTTTCTCTGGTTTCCTCCCACATTCCAAAAACATGAAGGTAAATTGACTGCTCTAAATTGCCCTGTAAAGTATTTGTGTGTGGATGTGTGAGTGAGTGTGATGGATTGGCGCCCTGTCCTAAGTGTATCTGCCCAGCGCCCGAGATGTTCTTCCCTGGATGGGCATGGGGAACCCCCCACAACCCTCATAAAGGAATAAGCGGAAGATAATGAATGAATGATTCAGCTGTGTTCTTGTCATGTAACTGCCCTTGTGTGTTTTTAAACTCTGCACTTCCCCTTGTGTGACGTTGGAACATTGATTTTCATTATGTTCGAGTGGCGCGCGGTTCCAACCGGTGTCTTTCTGCAATAAAGGAACACTTTTCTACCATCAACATCCTGGGACTTTGCCATCACCTGGACATGACAGTCTGGACACAAATGTGACTGTATTAGGGATAAAACAATAAATTATTCATTGCAATTAATCGTGATTAAGAATGTTACAAATAATTTATCATAAAACAATTTAAAATCGTCATGACAACATTCATTAGAAAAATGTTTATACCAGGTGGTGCAACTCGCATGTTTTTTTTTACTTTGATTTTTACAAAACAATTTATTATAATAATTATATGTTCGTGATTACTTTGTAGACAATAAGCATACCAATAAAATCTGTTATCATCTTATCCATAGTCTGGACCAATCCTAATTTAAGACCTTTGAGACCTTGAAATTTCTCCCAGGAGTTCCCAGGGTTCTTATATAAAATGCTAATATAATTAGTTTTAGTATCTGTTGTGTAAACGCATTAAAACACGACAAGATTGGAACCACTGCACTTAAAAATTGCCTTTAAATGCAATGGGTTTAAAAAAAAACACACATTGCTGTGCGTTTGCAATTTGGATCTCATGGCCAAGCCTGAAAGATCTCAATGACTGTTTCTCAAGAGAATGTTTAAACTAATAAAGGGTTTGGCGATTCACTATCATACAATTATCAATATACCCAAACCCATACAGATAGGACATGCAGACAGCAAGATAAAATGCAGGATTAATTACTGGAAGGAAAAAAATGCAAATATTTTATATTAAGTGCATTACACTAAATTCTAAATTAATTCTCATACTTTTTCACATCCACATATGCCTAATATTGGATAATTTTGTTCAATTGATAAATGAACATGTTTTTTATTAAATAAGTTAAACAAGTTGATTGTTATTTGCATTAAACACAGAGAGGAAACTTTCAAACATCCCTGAAATTAGATTTTTTCATGTATAAGGAAAAGTCAGATTTACCTGAAAAAAATGTTTGTTGTCTTGCTGCTTTACAACTGAAAACTAATGTTTTCATAACAAAAATCTATACGTAATATTCAGCATTGCTTTACTGTACTTAACTTTAATTAATTTACTTGCTATGATAACAACAGTTTTTACTCACTGGTGAAAAACTGGCACTTTTTTTTACACCCATTGCGTTTATAGGCAATATTGGAGCCGGGAAAGGTGGAGGAACAAGATGAATGGAAGAACTGTCACTAAGGTTTTGCATGGCAGCACTGGAATTAGTATTGGGTGAATTTGTAGGGATAGGAGGCAGGGGTCCCTTCTTCCATGCGAGAGACAAAGATCCATCAGTAGTGCTCCTAGAAGGTTTAGGCAATATGCTGGGTTGATTTGTGTTGGGAACTGGCATCTGCACAGTGTTTTCTGGATTTCCTTTTTTATTTGCCATTTCTGCCTCATCAAAGAAGGGCTCTTTGACAACAGCACACCTGAATAAGATTAAACAAAATAAATTAGAAATACATTAGGCTATTCTAAAATTATCCATTACCCTTT
Source organism: Xyliphius kryptos (assembly GCA_025769995.1). Classification (NCBI taxonomy): domain Eukaryota; kingdom Metazoa; phylum Chordata; class Actinopteri; order Siluriformes; family Aspredinidae; genus Xyliphius; species Xyliphius kryptos. Next base: position 4,723 of record JAOUQT010057603.1, on the reverse strand, counting down.
CGACGCTCTTGTGGTGGCAAGCATTTTTTTATGCACATTTCATTTAAAGTCACTGTATTTTTTATTTGGCAAGATAAGATTTGCAAAAAAGCATTTGCACTGTGGAGAATTTTTATAGACATTTTAAAGAATATACGTATTGTTCTTTTTAATAATTAATTTTACATAATCGACATAAAAAAAACTAAATGTGCTTGTCCACGTAGGTTTTCTCAAGGTTCCTCCCACAGGAAAACATGGATTTAAGGTAAGTCGAATACTCCAAATTGCCCCATATAGTCTGTGTGCATGCGTGTGTGCATGTGTGTGTGTGTGTGTGTGTGTGTGTGTGTACCCATCCCCTCATGCCCATCCAGGGATAATGTTTCAGGCGCTGGGCAGCTACACCACAACAGGGCGCCAATTTATCGCTTGGCACACATTTACACACACACACACACACACACACACACACCCTTACACATCCTCTACTAGGGTTGGTGGGGGGGGGGTCTTCCCCCAGGCCCATTCAAGGAAAACACACACACTAAATGGGGCAATTTAGGGTATTCGATTTACCCTACAGAGGGTTAAGTGGAAAATAAAGAATTAATTAATTAATCCAAATGTGAGACATTAACAAACGAGCAAAAGTAAGTAGACCTCAAAAATCAACAGCTTGTAAAAACACTTAACAAAAAAACTTTGACCCTCTTTTTTCATGTGGGCATTTTTATGTCCTCACCTCTGCCACATTTCAATTATGTTTAGGTCTGGACTTGATAATTTTAAAACCATACTTGTTTTTTGTTTTAGCCATTCTTTTGTAGTTTTTTTATCATGTGCTTTGGGTCATTTAGATATAGCTTTAGATTTTGTTGTTGATCCTGTCTGTTCAAGGGGCATTGTTTCAGAAATCATATGGATACATGGAACTTTTTAAGTGTAGGCATGTCATTATTGTTTATATTTATTTATGTATCTACTTATTTATGCCTCTAAATGTTCAATCTTGGACCTTCAATGTTCGTCTTGGACCTTCTACATCAGTGGTGTTCAGTTGTTGAACTTCTGTGTAAATCACAGTTTGTCCATCACAAATATATAGTTGAACACTCTATGCCGCAGTTCAATGATCGACTTTGTTGTCGTCGGATGATGAGATGATGTGGTCCTGCTAGCGTCTTCAAGCTGTGAACTTCAGCTCTTGTTTGATCGGTTTGCAGCCGTTTTTGAAGGGATGAGAATAAGCACCTCTAAATCTGAGGCTATGGTTCTTAGTCGGAAAATGGTGGAGTGTCCTCTCTGGGTCAGGAACGATCTCTTGCCTTAAATGGAGGAGTTCAAGTATCTCGGGGTCTTGTCCACAAGGGATGGTAGGATGGAGCGTGAGATTGACAGGCGGATTAGAGCAGGGCCACAGTGATGCAGACTCTTTACCGGTCTGTTGTGGTAAAGAGCTAAGCCACAAGGAAAGGCTCTCAATTTACGAGTCGGTTTATGTTCCTAACCTCACCTATGGTCCTGTGCTTTGGGTAATGACCGAAAGAACAAGATCGCGAGTACAGTACAAGCGGCCGAAATGGGTTTCCTCCGCAAGGTGTCTGGGCTCTTCCTTAGAGATGAGAAGCTGAGAAGCTCGGTCATCCAGGAGGGACTTGGAGTAGAGCTGCTGCTCCTTCGAAAGGAGCCAGTTCAGGCATCTGGTAAGGATGCTTCCTGAGCACCTACCCAGGGAGGTGTTTCAGGCAAGTTCAACTTTCGGCTGGCCTGGGAACGCCTCGGAATCCCCCCAGTTTTGCTGGTAGAGGTGGCTGGGTTATGTGTCACAGACGGTGACGTTCAGGATCCTAAAACGCAGTTTTCACAAGTACATAAATGGAGTTTTCATAAATAAACGTTTTTGTGGATACTAGGCCCAAACCCATAAAAATGTATTTGTTATTCCTGATACCCGGGTACATCTGGACTAGGTCTGACTGTCCGATTTTACTTAATTTGGAATTATACTCTAAATCAAAGAGGAAACTCAAATGACAGGCTGATCAAACTTTAGTGCAAAATTTTCAAGACAAGTACAAATAAGGCTCAGTAGTGTGTGTGGCCTCCAAAAGGGATAAAAACATCAGCCAGAAAGGATGAGAACAGAGAAAAGGTCTGTGGTCTCCACCTGCAGAAGCACTCCTTTATCGGGGTTGTCTTGCTAAGTGCCTCTCATTTCTACCTGTTGTCTGTTCCATTTGCACAAGTGAAATTGGTTCACAATCAGTGTTGCTTCCTAAGTGGACAGGTTGATTTCACAGAAGTGTGGTTGACTTGGAGTTACATTGTGTTGTTTAAGTGTTTCCTTTAAATTTTTGAGCAGTGTATTATAAAATGGGTAATTCTGCCCCTTAAACATGATTGGCTGAGCTGTTTGACCAGCCGTGACATTAAACATAAAACACATTATTTAAAATTAAAAAATACAGACTAACAGCAAGTGGATTCCCGAAACTATTTAAAATTAAAAAATACAGACTAACAGCAAGTGGATTCCCAAAACTGTGGTCTGCGTTTCGATGACTAGATGACCGTATTTTATTGTTAGAGAAACAGGAATCCTGTTCTCCATCGATCAGTGTTCACTTTAAAAGCAAGACCAGATCACTGTTGCCAACCTAGCAAATTTATCACTGTATTTAGTGACCAGAATGTCCCCTATTGTGTCCTGGTGGTATTTTGTTTAATCCTGTTCAGCACCAACTACTGTGCAGCTGTGAGTGTGTATTGTTTAAGTAAACCTTATTTACTGATGATGCAGTTCTATCATGGGGAACATTGGGTATTAATAATTAAATAAATTCTTATTTAAATATCTAGTTCTACCATGGTCAGCTGTGTTTCTTGTCATATGATCAACGTGGTTTCAACCTGGTAAGTATACCCTTCCTTCCATGTATTGGGTGTTGGAACTTAGTATAGCTTTACTGCTTAATTATGTTTGTAATGTGTCATTAATACAATGCATTACATTCCTATCATGTTGCATGCTTTGTCTGATCACACTCAGTGTTTTCAGTATTAAAAGACTACTTTTACTATCATCAGCTCTGTTCTCTAGCTGTGGCATCGCCAGATTTGTTTATTCATTCATTAATTATATTTTGCTTAATTCTTTAATAATTCTCACATAGACTATTACTGGGGCAATTTAGAGCAGTCAATTTACCTTGAATCCATGTTTTTGGACTGCAGAAGAAACCCACACTTACAGGGGGAGAACATGGAAACTCAACCCAGGACAGGGTGGCAATCTATTGCTGGGCACACACTCGCTCACACAGTCACACACACAAACACACACTGTATGGGCCAATTTTGAGTATTCAATTTACCTTGGAAGGAAACCGGATAACCCTGAGGAAACCCACACGGACACGGGGAGAACATGGAAACTTCACCCAGATCGGGATTCGAATCGGGAATCCCCACGCTAACAGGGGAACGTGCGAACCACTAAGCCACTGTGCTGCCCATTAATTTAGGAAGTTTATGGGGAAAAAAATGTAAAGTGGGCAAAGACAAAGCATTAATATCTTTGATTTATTTTAATAAGTGACAGCATGTTTTAAAGTAAAAAAAAAAATATTTAGGGTGTTTATTTTACTCCCCTTTGTCCGTCCCACAATATACAGTATATTTCTTAAACATGCAAATGGTCTATTATGCTAGTTAGGTCTAGTGACTTTTAGGACAGCCAATAGCTGTCAAATAGCTAGTTATCACGACCTAACAAATCTTTTTTTTTTTTGTATTAACGACTTAACGATCTCACTTGATCTCCGAATAACAGGTTTTAACGTACTTGATTGAAAAAGGAGAAAGGAAATAGGGAAGTATGGAAGCCCAGAGCAGACGTTTAGTTTTTTTGTAATAACGACTTATCTCATTTGAATTTGCAATGACTTACTTCCCTATTTGCCCCCTAATGGTTATTACCTGTAATTAGGATCTGAATGTGTTCTGTGCGCCTGGTTGTTGTCGAAAAGGCATGTGAATGTGCTTTTATACTTCTAATACATTTAAGTGCTTCTTACATTTTGGTACAAGTCTGATGTGTTTATCATTGGCACAAGAAATGTGCGGTTACATCTTACCATGAAATTCTTATTCCGCCCGACTTCCTGTATTAAACTTTGTAGTGCATGCCGGGATTCTTTGCCGTGCCATCAAGTACGTTAAAACCTGTTATCGCGAGCTCAAGTGAGATCGTTAAGTAGTTAATACAAAAAAACAAGATTTGTTATGTCGTGATAACGAGATAAATAAGTCGTTATTACAAAAAAACAAGCTTTATGTCGTGATAACGACTTAAAAAAGATTATAACACACGTACTTTATGTGTATGCAAAGAAATAAGGCCATATAACCATAAATGCTACATTAGAAGGGAAGACAAGTAGTAACGATTACTGCACTGTGCACTCTAATCCAAATACTTTCTAATAAGACAAGTACATGCTGTGAACATAAAGCAAAACTGATGAAAACAAATATATATTAAGGAACTGTTACAGGTGCCACAAGCACCTGATTAGTTTAAGTATTCCTTGTTTCAGTCTGTTCATTTAATTATTGGTTGAGTCTGTCCATTGGTTCATGTTTGTCACGTGATCTTGTTCCCCATGTATTTAGTTCTGTGCTTCCCAGTCCTCCGTGTACGTCCACGTTTATGTTACCCCGCTATTTCGTTCGCCTCTGT
>JAOUQT010057595.1:0-10618 GCA_025769995.1 Xyliphius kryptos | reverse complement strand
GCAATTTAGAATATTCAATTTACCTTGCATCCATGTTTTTGGGATGTGGGAGGAAACCGGAGCCCCCGGAGGAAACCAACACAGACACGGGGAGAACATGGAAACTCCACCCAGATAGGGATTCGAACTGGGAATCCCTAGCGCTGAGAGGCGAACGTGCCAACCACTAAGCCACCGTGCCGCCTATATGTATATATATTATAAATGAACCACAGAATATTCCATGTGTCTAGATACATGCAATTTTTTTTTAAATTAACATTTAGTTGCTGTGATTTGGCATTGATAACTGGTTTTCTTATATAGTTCAGTGAATTACAATAATGAGAGAAATCTCTCTGACTCACTGACTGACTCACTCATCACTAATTCTCCCACTTTTCAATTGCAGCCAAAAAGAAGGCTAAAATTTGGAATAGTGATTTCTTATCATGTCCTTAAAAAAAAAAAAAAAACAGTTTGTTCAATATCTCCCTCAAACACATGCCCCCGCCAGTGTCACATCAGTTTCTTCCCAGATACCTACAAGGCCAAAATTTGGCGTCATAATTCTACACCATGTCCTTGGAAAAACTTAGAAAAGTACTTCTTACCTTTCTATGTTTGATGGTTCATTTGATATCACTATTGAACGCAAGACCCCTCCTGTGTCATGTCTGGATCTTCCCCAGTACCTACAGGGCTGAAATTTGGCTCCATCTTACCTTATCATGTCCTTGAAAATCGAAGCAACCACGTAGACACCGTGGTAACATATCATGTTCCTTCCGCATATTGATTTCAGAATTTAAATTGCCACAAAATTCACTCTATAATAATTCCTTTATTTGAAATATATAAACTCCAAAGCCATAACATTCAAAAACAACTGGCTTTCAACTTTCACTTTTTTTATCAAGTTTACATATATGAGGGTGTCACGGTGGCTTAGTGGTTAGCATGTTCGCCTTTCAGCACGAGGGATTCCTATTGAATATATTTAAGTTTTTCATTTGAAATTGCGACTAAAACATCATTAATGTTATAAAATGTTTAATGTGCCATCCTATCTCTCTGCATATTACCAACGCAAATTGCAAATAGAATGCACAGATATACAAATAGTTGTGCAAATTTAGCTACATGGCATTATTCAATGAAAAATTATTGATTTGTTTTATACATATATCAACTAATTAAATAGTTGCTGAAGAAACTAATTTTAAAATTTTTAAATTTTAAAATTATATATATATAATTTTAAAATTAGTTTCTTCAGCAACTATTTAATTTAATTTAATTGTCTTTATTTTTTACAGCTGGTGTCTTCATAATATCTGGCAAACAATAACTGTACATTCGTTACGTTAAAAATCCAGGAGAAATGCATGAGAAGAAATTCATAAAAGGAGTCAGACGGTGAGCAAAGAGCGACAAAATTTAATAAAGCTCAACAAGACAGAAAGGATCGGGCTGGCTTTAAGTAGAGAACACCCAGCCCCACCCCCTTTTATAACTTGTGCCTACTTAAACACTTTTACACTCCAACCTTTTATCTGCCTTTAACCAAGTGAAAGCAGAGACATAGAGAAACATTTTGACATGGGGAGGGAGGTGAGGGCTCAAGAGGGTGATCACCATCTGTTCAAGCTGTAGAATTTTCCTACATTGATTTTTATTATACATTTTCAACATCATAATTTTTTAATGCAAATGCTCGAGGCATGTGGTGGTGCCAGATTCAAGCAGCAATACTGAACCTGTCCTTCTTTTTGTGATTTTGTCTCTGGATAAAATTATACTTTCCGGTTTTGCTGTCTCAGAATATATTTCTTCTGTGGCATCTGCTATTTTAAAATAATAAAATATAGACCAACAAATAAAATAGTGTTTACTAATGGAAAACTCTTTTAGCAAAAAAGGGTTATTATTCCAGTCACCACTCTCACCATATAAAATAAGTTAATGATTTCCTGCCTGTAATACATTTATGAATAGCGCAGTGTCTTCTTAATCACAGTAGGGAAGCCAATTAAAAGAGAGTGCAAGGGAAAATTATTGTGATTCTCAGATTTAAAAAAATGCTAGAGAATAAAGTCCCTGCTGAGGAATTGTTGTAAGAGCTGTAATTTTTCAGTAAAATCTGACATTCAAGAGCTTTGTCTCTTCTGAAATGTGTTTACGAGTGCAAACAATAGCACTTTCTTCTAGTGATAGAGTGTGTTATTTGCCATAGATAAAAAATAAGCACTTTCACACTGAAAGAAAGTCACAAAAGTAAATAAAACACAGTCATATCATCCATATAAAAGACTTTTCCACCGGGAAGCTGTATTTTTAATTCTTGAATCCTCGTTGTGCCTGCTCTTCACTTTGCCTGGCATACTTTACGTCTGGAACATAAAATTACCAGGCACAAGTGTGTGCCATCTCACAGGGCACGAAACAGTTTTCTAACCTTAATGCTCCACTACATTTATCTTTCTTATAACAACATGTTACTATAGTTTAAGTGGTATCAAAGTTTACTGAAGTATCAAGTAACATATAATTTGTTAAATTATTATTTTTGTATCTTTTGTTGTATATCTCAAATGCATACACTTTATTTTTGCTTATTCTCTGCTGCTCTTTTTTCTGCAGCACAATATTTCTCTCTTGGTATCTTTTTCAGTCTCTCAGTATCGCTGTCATTTACTTTCTCACGGAATCCCTCTCAATTGCTTCCACTCACTCTGTTTTTCTATGTATATCTCTGTAACTTTATCATGTTTTGTCATCATTTTTTTGCATTTGTTTTATCTCTCAAATAGTATTATACTTGTTAACAACAATCCATTTTACATTTAAATTATATTACATTAAAATCCCCTTTACGGTTCGGGCGCTGGGCAGACCCAGGACAGGGTGCAATCTATCGCTAGGCAAGTTAGCAACACAAAAACAGTTAAGTCATATTAAATCACTGGAAAAAGGTGTTATTAGGCACGACATTAAGCGGAATACAATTACATCTCTTTCCTGTGATTTATTCACAATAATGCACAACCTCAAGTGCCTTATTGCTTTTATACAACGTTCACAAACAAACTATACTACTACTAATAATAATAATTAAAAAAACAAGGTTTGATTCATTAATGTGCTTTTATTAAAAGTAAAAACATTAATAAACTGATCTTTTCCGGTTTGTCAATCAAATACTGCCATGTAGTAGCCAAATTAAAGAACACAGTTAAAAAAAAATTAAAAAAAATAAAAATGGGAAAAAACATTGGGGTTTCTAAACGGGCAGTGTTTATTGAGATCTTTTTTTAATTGAGATGTTCCATTACCCTGAAATACAGATATCATGTAAAAAATATAATTTAGTGTCACTGTTTTAGTGTAGCAACAGTAGCTATTCATACATTCATTATCGTCCACTTAATCCCCTCCTAGGCTTGCTGTGTGGTTCCTCATGCCCAGCCAGAGGAGAACACCTCAGGCACTAGGGAGATACACTCTGTGGGGGGAACCGAGGAACCCGGAGGAAACCGACGTGGAGAAGGAAAGTTTTTTTTGCTCTTTTTATTTTATTTTTGTTTTATTTTTATATTGACTATCGGGTTACTTATTACAGCAAATTTTATACTGCTTATAAACGTGTGTGTATAACAAAGAGATGAATTCTAAAATATAACTTGATGTAATTGATTAATGTAAGCCAAGTGTTTAACCTTAATACCTTTTTGAATGCTGCTGTAGGGTGTGATACATACAGAAGCTGTTTAATGTATATAAATGTTAAAAAACAAAATATATACTTGGGACTATGATAAAGTATTTTTTTACTTGCTACTAAAGTACTTTTAGTACGTCAATTGGTAGCTAGGGTTTCTGTACATGCCAAAACAGTTTGTATAAAGATTTCAGTTTAAGTTTGGGAGTTTGGCAATGCCCTATTACTGTTACTAGCTATTTACTGAAAATGACAAATTTTACATGCCAATCCCATAATTTTATAATGTGATGTTTAAAATCCTTATATAACTACTAGATAAATTGCTACATTATTCATTCATTTCAAACGAAGAGTAACTAATCTTTGACATATTATAAGGCATTCATTCATTTATAATCTTCCACTTAATCCTGTACAAGATTGGATTATAAAGCAATAAAGTTGTAACAGACTCTTGTGTCCTATAGCAATAAAAAATGCATTAATCCATCAAACAATCTTTTTTTCCTTTCTTTTTTTTTTTTTTACTAAACTAGCAGTGTGTAAGCGGACTGATAGCTTAACTATGGCTTCAGCAATGGATTTTAAATTGTTTAGAAGGCAAGTCTTCTACATTATTTGTTGTGATACATTCCCTTACAAAAAAAATCACTGCTTACAAAACATCAAAGCCTCACGCCACTGTGGTGACTAATTCCTTTAAGGATGTTAATTTGTGCTGCAGAAGGCAGCTATTTACTCAATGAGCTCTGAGCAGCAACAGGAACCATCCAGATTCTGTTCAAACAAAACTTTTAGTTCTGCTCTCAAGGGAGACACTGCTCTCAGGTATTTTTTTACCCCACAATGCCTGGCCCTGTCCATTGGAGATGGTAAAGTCATTGGGAAAGAGAAAGAGGCAGAGAGGGCAAAGGTGTTCCGATAAGAAGGGCTGCTATGAAAGTTAAGAAGCATGAGAATGCAGGACTCTAAAAGTAAGATGATGTAGTTTTTCAGGCTGGAATGCAGAGTAAATGTTGTTACGTATGTTCTCTACCTGTCTTTACAGCCCATGATCAACGTGTTTGGATCGAAGAACTCAGATATTATTGAAAAGGATGATGAACTTTTTGGTGAGTAATTCACAAGAATAAATCTTCATTTTAGCGTTGTTGATAAAAGTTCATATTATGTTCATATGTGCTTACATGTCATGACATTTAAGCATTCCTAATGTTCTTTTTCTTTGCATCCTCTTCCTAACACATCACTGACATATTTAAGTTTATGTGTCATATGATGATTTACATGCAGCAATAACTATTACAAAGCAAATTATATGTAAAAAGCAGTTGAGAAATTAATACCAATAATTTGTGGATATATGATTTGGAAAATAGCTACTAAGTATTAAGAACTTATTAAGAATGTACTAAGAACAAAATTAAAAGTAGTCTGAAATTGTTGTTACTCTGGGCAGAATAAAAATGCTATTTTATTAATTTTCTGTTTTAAATAAGTTAAATTAGTTAAATAAGTTAAGACCTTATTTCATGACTACTTTGGAGGGGTTTTGGCATCATAGATGATTGAAATAGCATTTAGTGTCTTTAAACCTGGGTTTTACAGGTTTGTTTTAAAACCTTTTCATAAGTCTGGACCTGTATAAATTGTGTTTGGCCATGTTTAGATCAACACTGGCAAGGCTTTGCAGATTAGGAACAAATTTTGTCAAAAAATCCTATATACAATGTCCTATTTCTATTAGGAAGCTTAAACTGAAATAACTCAATACAAAAGAAAAATGCACGCGACTTTAATGTATATGGAATAAGAAAATTATATGATTGCAACTAGAATTAAATAATTTAATTACAACATCAAGTTTAAAGTGAAAATCTTATCAAAATCTTACAGTAAAATAAAATAAATAATTAAAAAAAGAAAAACATTTCATGCAATTTAAAGACTAATAAACACTTCAACATTAAGTACTTTAACTGCATCCTATTCTTTATTGGTTATTTGTAATTAAATATTAATTTAAAAGTCATCATATGGTTAAAAAAAAATGTCCACCACGAAATGAAGCTACAAAACTAGATAGTTTTGTTAAAAAAAATTAAGTTTCCTGACAAAGCAGGACAGTAACAGCGAGTAGAGAAAATGTAGAGCACACATAATGCTGACACATGGTGTGTTTGTTGGTGAGGGGCAGGATGTAATGTAGTGGTGGGATCCGGACTTTGTGAAAATTCTCTTAAACTTCAGCTTGTTGAGCCACTTAGAGCCATGGCATGGCGCCGGGGTTGCCATGCAACCTGGTGATTCACAGGACACATTTATCAAAGGAATTTTTACACTTGTGTGTGTGTGTGTGTGTGTGGTGGGGGGGGGGGGGGGGGGGGGGGGGGGGTAACTGCATAATGTGCATTATATTGGTAGATACTGCCATCATGTAGATGTAAAAGTGTAATTTTATTTCACACCTGTGGCTGTCATGTAATGTGGTTTTAAAACTGAAGTGTGTAACTTTCTGGGTGGCTCCTCTTGAGTGATTTTTTTTTTTAAATTCTGCGTCTGTTCTTAAGTATAATGTCCCCATACCTACTCATAGTTTAGTAACCTAATAATGGTGAAAAATTTTCTAAAACCTTTGATGTAAATGTGTGTGATTAGAGGAATTAAAATAAGTGTTTCTTAGTGCATGATCTCTAAGTCTTGAGGTTTTTGCACTAGCTAATAATATAATAATATAATGCTGCTGTACTGTTTGACCATGATGGACAGAGACAATGGCTTTTGAAATACTTTGAAATAGTATTATCAAGAAGTGCAACCTGAAACTATATTCTGAAAAAAAGAAAGCCATATTAATTTCGCTCAGATAAACACCACTAAGTTTTTTTGGCCTAAAGTCATCTGAGATACATTAAAAAGAGAATACGTAATTATAGTGTCAAATAAAGTATATGGTCATGTGTTGTTCAGATTTCATTTGACAAAGCTTAAAAAGACTATTTTTAAGATTTTTGGTATAAAGCAAGACTTATCTAAACTTTTGATTTCAAAACTACCATAATTCAAAAAATATTTGTTTCCAAAGAATAAAAATTATAAATCAAAGCAAAATGCCTTTCTTATAGGTGTTATTATATAACAAAAAAAAGAATCAAGTTAATTACTTAAGACACTTAAAATGTTAGCTATATTTTTGTGTCGCATTTAAGAATCAGGTCAAATAACAAATTGCAGAAATTAGAATTGTAATTACCCTGGCAACCAAACTTGTGAAAAATAAACCTTCTTAACCATTAATGAAAAGGATTTCAAAAATGAATAGAGAAACCCTATTTTCTAATAAGTAACTAATTTTAAATTGTGCTTATTCACTCTATGTAATAAATAATAATCATATTATATTCCTTTTGTTATGCTATGTTTGTTATTAAACTTTTTTTATGTACTTAAGGTCAGTAGATTTTGACTGATGCCGTAAGTTGTTTAGCAACTAGTCAGTGTCTTTGGTTTTTGTAATGCTGCCTTGTGACAAATAATTTTAAAATCACTGTAGAAATAAATGTAGTGTAACTGTAGTAATTACAATTTCTGTTTCTACAACTACATCCATTTAGCTTGTATAGTCTGAGGTTATAAAATAAAGAACTACTGGTTTACACTCGGGACTAATGGTATTAATTTATTAAAATAAATTTGATAAATAATGTGCAGAATTATAGACAATACCAAACACAAATGTTAATAATTTTTAGAATGCACTACCCGCATCTACTGTGCACCTACTCTGTCCACTGCAAAAGCACTTATTATAAAGCAAATGTTTAGTACGGGATACAGATCAGATGATGAATCTTATTAAGAATAGCCCAAACGAGTTTTAAGCATGTTTATTGGATTTTGCCCTCTAAGCAAACTAATAACCCAATGTAACACCAGTTCAATCAGCATCCTAGCTTCAGGCATCTCATTTATCATAAAACTCCTTATCTCTTGTTGCTCCTAGTAAAGTCTCAATCTCATTAACAGAAGAAAGATTAAATCATGCATAATTGATAAATCTGCTTCTCATCTAATGTTTGTAAAAGACTGATTTTACAATTATGAAAAATGCTTTAGAGACTTTGTGAAGAAGACACAATATGCATCGCATATCCAAAGCCATCAGTAAATGGCTCTAAACGCCAACAAGAAATACAGTCGACATTTGTTTTTATTTACAGGATGCAAAAAATGCATTAAACCAATTCACTTCATGAATCATTCCATATATAGCAACAATACAGTCAGGTTGATGACTGTACATCATAAAAATTTCTTTTATTTTACTTTGTGAATAATATCCATCTGAAATTGGCCACACAGTGAACAAGTTACCAAGGAGATGATGTGATGTGGGTAAATCTTTGGCAGGCAGTTTTATTAACACCAGTTCACTTTAGACATTTTCTAGAGAGACATTCATAGACTCATGCAGTTCAGGTCTTTTAAAGTAGCTTTTTCTGTGAAAAATGATTGCTTATTTTAAGAATGTCTTACTTGGGAAAAGCAGTATATAGATTTTGGTGAGTACAGACTGTGGCATAGTACATATGTACTGACCTTTTTTTTTTTTTCTTGTCAATTTACCTTGTTAGTTTGTTCTTTTTTTTATTATTGTCCTGTTATATTGGATATTAATATTAATCTTGGTATTTTTCATTGTGTATGTGTTTTTTAAGATGCATATGACTGGTTTTACCACATGTAACATCATCTATGTTTCTTCATTAGATATGGTGACAGCTACAGCATTTTTGTTTAAGCACTCAAAGAGTTTAGGTTATAAGTAGCAAGAAACAAGTACTTCGTAATCGTAATCTGACCATTCATGTTAATTTCTAAATAAAACAAATTTTGAAATTGTCTCATGAGCCAATTGTGAGAAGGCTTTAATGAATGACATGCCCGTTCATCATCAATTCAAAAAAAAAATTAAAATGTGCCAAAAAAGAAGTCCTGTCCCAGGGGCCAGCATATGTTACACACCTGCCTTCTGTACCGCACTGAAAAAGGAGGCTCTGATGATGAAAAAAGTATTTATATGCAAGAACATTACATAATAACAAAAACACACTCTCGCAGACAAACAGGACTGACGCTCGAATGCAGAAACTCAGGTAATGCATGAACTAAATTAGTATGAAGGAACACACATAATGGAGAACACAGCTATGTTAAATGCAGATTTTACATGGAGAATCAAACTGCTTTATTTGATCATAGCAGATACTTCAAGTTGTCCCTAAACATCCATCAAGCTGAAATATTCAGGCCAACATGTACACCTTTGTATAATAACAGAAAAGACACCAAATGTCTTGATGTAGATTTGTTATATAAATTAGTTTTCCCACGTGACTATTTAGTTTTTAACTTAATGAAACATTTGTAATTGGTCATTTAGCAGATGCTTTTATCAAAGTGACTTACAAGTATCCCAACCTGGTTGGAGGTTAGAACACTAGGAACAATAATAACTTTAATAGACCTGGAATTTGAACCCACAACAAGATTCAGATTGCTGGCCCAGCACTCTAAAATTTTTATTAATATTCTATATTAATATTCTAATTCTAATACTAATATTTAATTTAAGGCCCAATTTAAATGGCACAAATATAAACCTAAAAATCAATGGACCTGGTTTTATTATTCATAACATTTAATGAGGTAGACACTTTTATATATTAAAATATATTATTATATTAACATCTGATATAAATATCTAAAACATGCATTAATATTGTGAAAATCTTTCTGAGTGTATGGGTGTGTGCGTGTCTGTGTGTGTTTGTTTGTGTGTTTTATTTTTTTTCTACCCTTTGCCCTGGTTTATCCTCCCATTGAGTAAACATGTACCCCACTGAACAGCAAGGCAGAAATCAGCAGGGACACCTGGCCAATATGTGGTAGTGATCAGAAATGCCTGGGCAAGCATGTGTTCTCCCTCCCACCTCTTTAACAAGCACTTCTGCATCCTCACTCCCCAGTTTTTAGCTTAATTAATCAAAAATGATTTCTTTTCTCATTAGATATGCAGTTGGCTAGCCCGCAATCTGCTAGATCAATGTTTTACAGATGTTAGGCCACGCTTCTTTTTTTCAACAAGGCACTGATTTTTATTGGGTATAGATTGAATAGAGGGAGTCATGGGAATTTCACAAAAACACATTTATGCACTAGCACACAAATTTTTAATATGGTACTCCAACCACCATTTAAAAGGAACATTTATAAACACATTCAGAATATACACTCATATATTTATAGACATCGCCTACAGTTTGGTCTTAAAACATGTCTATTGTGGCTAAATTATAGAAGCCCAAGATTACAGGCTATGGAAGTACCATTAGTGTTGTGTTACGAAAAAAAAATTGGTAAGTGTACAACAACCTAAATTCAGTTGTATTGAAGCAATTTTTTAAAAAATTAAGTGATAAAAAGTAAGACAATAATACAAAATAATTATATATAGCCACATGGATGGAAACACCACTGTGGGTTGGCCTTGTTGCAGTAATTTCAAGGCCAATTAAGAAATTAATCCCGGCATCGAGTCTTGAAAACTACATACTATACATTGCATTTGCGAGAAGTGTTGTTTACATATTTACCATGCTGTACATTTTATTATCGTGCATAGTTACTGTTTTTCTGTATTATAAACTGGTTGTGTGTCACGCTCCGCTCACGCCTCGAAATGCGGCTGCGCAGATACGTGCGCAAAGCCGATGCGCAGAAACACGCCGTAGGGAGCCAGGCAAAACCAGTGAGTCAAGCGGGGGTATTTTAATTACACAAAGAGACAAAAAACACAGAGGCATACGAAATAGCGGGGTAACATAAATGTGGACGTACACGGAGGACTGGGAA
>JAOUQT010057588.1:0-10618 GCA_025769995.1 Xyliphius kryptos | reverse complement strand
TAGATAGATAGATAGATAGATAGATAGATAGATAGATAGATAGATAGATAGATAGATAGATAGATAGATGTTTAAAAAAGAAAAAGCACACCCTTAAACATGATCCACCATTAATGCATCATGGCTGATGGACTGATGGAGGGAAAAGGCTGGAAAAAACATATTCCCCCATGAGGTTTGAGGGAACTTTAACAGAATAGTTCCATTCTTACTTAACTTTATATTTATAGGATGATCTCTCATGTTACTTTATCATTTTTTTACCTTTTGCATGTTAACATCACATATCAGAACAGCAAGCTTGTGAGCTACCATTCCACCGTCTGAGTTTCATTCAGTAATGTTTTTTAAATCAATAGAAGCTCTTCGTATCTGATAACCGGCTGTATCACATGACTGCCAGCATATTAAACCACTAATTCAGTTCCATCGTTGCAGCTTGATGCACCAAAACCCAGAGTGAGGTTCACTCTGGGTTTTGCTGGTATTGCTCTGCAATACATAATAAGGACTTGAGCTGCACTTTGTAAAGTGAGGGATGAATAAGGGAAGATGCTCGGTGTTTCATCTATGATGCCTTATATATAAATATATGGTTGTGTTTCCTACACAACTGCATTCTAAAATGTCAAACAAATGATTTATGTTAAGGATTAATGCCACGATGAGAAGGGAAAGGCACAATAAGAATGCTCTAATTAGAAAGAATTAATAGGAATGATAGTTGGAAAGAACAGACGAGGCTCAGCGTTCGCTCTCTGCCCTCAGACTCGGCTCTCATTATCTTTGTGTGCTGCTCAGGAATGTGCTGGCATTTCATTCCAGCTTCTGAGTGCAGCTCACCGGATCCTTACAGACAGGAGGCTCTTATGGTAGTAGTATTCGGCCAAATCAACACACACAAACACACACACCAGGTTTGTGTACTAAATGCTCTCTTTGATTTCTATCTGACCTTAAAACATTTAAATGTTGTCATGTGTACTAAAATATGAAGGTGTGCTATAAAAACATCAAGGGACGTGACTTACAATTAGACATCATGGTCAGACACTTGATTCAAATCATTTTGGGTCTGACACTATATTACACTGTATGACATCATACTGAGACATTCGACTGACACGAGCACACTATTTTAGGTATTAAGGTACAGCAAGCCTCCTCCTCCACACCTGCTTCTTACTAGACTTTTATTATGAAACCCTATAGAGATGTTTTAATAACCCCTTTCCCCTAATTATGCTGCACAACCCTAAACCACACAGTATTCATTTATTTAAACAGTTAAACGTTATTTTATAGTAAACAGAATACTCTAACATACAAGCAGAGCTGCATTCAAGAGCTTTTGAAGTAGGCTCTCTAATCCATCAGCGCAATTACAGCATTTATCCTCTAAACAACCTTCACTTGTGGAGAGAATAATTAGAACTCTCACAGCAAAGGAAATGATCTCTAAATACCCACCTGGATGGAAATTAGTGTGGCAGGAAGCAGTACATTCTGTTCTGTCATTCAGTAATCGCCTGTGAATCCACCCTTCTTAATAAAGCACACGTGTCCAGTGACCCCGACACACGTCCTCCTGGCCTTACATCACCAGTGCTCTCTGACACCTCCTAATCTCCCTTCAGCCAAAGACTGGAGGCGCCATCCGGAATGACAGCACCACCAACGAAAACTACAGACCTCCACCCTTTTACAGATGTCAGGGAGCCGGAGACTCAGGATGATCTGAGGACCAGATGTAAAATTCTTTAATGTAGTAGTTGAAAAAAAATACACTTAAGATATTCAACATTATCTAATAAATAAAGGTGACCGGAGTAGACTGAAGGTGTGTATGTCATCAGAAGAGCATTCAAGAAAAGATTAAACTTCCACATGAGAATAGAAATGTATAAATGCAGTTGGTTTAAATCAATGGTTGAAATAAAGACAAGCAGTGATATTAAAACCAATGTGGCTCCATGAATACAGCATTTGACATCTAAAATGTCTCTGATTTATATGTATAACCTCATGCCTTTGTTTTATTCTCCATGCTACAGAGGCTAGGTTTAAACTGAATATTGAGTTCATACATAGATCTCCATCAGGTGGTATTAAAGCAGTAACACTAATGTTGCTACATATAAGATAATGATACTTCACACCTGTTAAACATCAGTAAGCAACATCATAAAGAGATGGGTCTATGTATTGGGGCTATGGCTCTGTGTAGTGGCCACATCACGCTATGCCCAGAAATATTATTAACTCACTGTCACTGTACAACAACAAAGCTACAAAAAGGGCATTAGAGCAATGAATTTACCTTGAATCCATGTTTTTTGACTGTGAGAGTAAACTGGAGAATCCTGAGGAAACCCACACGGACATGGGGAGAACACGGAAATTCCACCCAGAACGGGATTTGAACCAGGAATCCCCACCGCTGAGATGTGAACGTGCTAACCACTAAGCCACCGTGCCGCCCTCTTAATTCTTGTTTGCAAAAAACAACTATTTTTGCCATTCAACATCCTGATTAGATTTATGGTGCTAAATACGGACATAACTATAATGTTACCACTTACAAAATGACCACGTGACTCTAGTGGTCTGATGCTGCATAGGCTGATATTAATGTACCATAATCTGCACTTGTTATTGCATTATATTATAGCACTTAGCATATTATAGCTATATCTTATAATGGGTTCTATGACTGGCACCGCCTTCTTAATGTGCTTCACCTGCCAGGGTTTCAAAATGCTGTGAAATAGGAGTTCTGCAATGTTCAGTGATGCTCCTGAAGTGAACCGTACCCCTGACGTGCCAGAGGTAAGCAAAGCAGTGAAAACAATGAAGCACAAACCAACCAAACTGAGCAGGATAAAATGATAATGTACAATAGCATCAAATATTTAAAAGAGAAATCTCTAAACCATCAGGCTCTTCAGGGCGTGACTTCCCGGCACAGTAAATCTTCAGTTAATACACTGTTTTGAAATTTTATAATCTATACTAATAAAAAGGCAAAGCCCTCACTGACTCATCACTAACTATCCCACTTTCCAAGTACCTACAAGGCTGAAGCTTGGCATTGTGATTCCCTACCATGGCTTTGGAAAACGGGTTCTTGCTT
The DNA here is from genome assembly GCA_025769995.1 of Xyliphius kryptos. Taxonomy (NCBI): domain Eukaryota; kingdom Metazoa; phylum Chordata; class Actinopteri; order Siluriformes; family Aspredinidae; genus Xyliphius; species Xyliphius kryptos. Next base: position 7,485 of record JAOUQT010057588.1, on the reverse strand, counting down.
TCCTGCATTCAATTGTTCGTTATCGCCATCCATCAAGCGCAACACCTTTGGGATTACCTACAATCCTTGGAAAACCTACTGATAAATTCACATAATAAGACAGCACGGGTAAACATTTATATAAACCTGTGTTGAATGTATTTAAATGACTAAAGTACATTAAGGAACCTGATTCTTTAACTCAAGCTCCACTAGCTGACAATTAACACAGGAATTAAATATACAGTATAAATAAGGATACTGTTTTGTCTGTGTGTAGGTCACACTGCACTGGCTTTCAATGCCTGGAATATCATACCAGCAAGACAAACACACAAGAGGAGCATGACATCAGCTCTCTGTCATGTTGAGGATCTATTCAAGGATTACAGTCGTGCTCCATCTTTAGCCTGGAGAGATGGGGTCCACTAAAACTTTAGCTCAAGCTTAGTTTTTCAGTGTAGTTTAGATGGAGAAAAGTGTTATTAGCAAGTATGGTCATTACTGATCCAAGCTCTTCTTACAAACTTTACGAGACCTACAAACCCCCCGGCATTAACTCTGAACAGTGACACCACGCACACAGTTTACATACATGATTACATTACAGAGAGCACATTCAAAGCTCAGTGAAACTTTTGTATTTAGTTTGTACTAAGTTCTAAAGTTTGACTGATTTATTTAATATGAAATGTCTAATGCAAATTCATAGCCATATAAAATTTACAACCCTGTCTCTCATCACACTTAGCAGATATTTCAGCTTAGCCTGTCAAAGGTTTGTTTTTAGAACTGATTATCTTTGAAAAAAGTTAATTAGCTGAAGTTAGAGCTTGAAAATGTTTGTATTTACATATAAATCTTCTTTATATATTCTATGTCTGTATGTCTGTTACTTGAATGCACAGCCTTTAAAAATCGATCTGCAGGGTTAGGTATGATGTTTGAATCAGGGATCCATAGGGCCATTTAAAAAACGTCCAAATAATATTTTAACATTTAAAAATAATCTTGAGTTTAAGTGTTAATTAAAAGTCATTTTTGATGATCTGTACATATAACCAACTTGACAAAGACCATGCTATTTTGGATTACTTTAGCTTTCAATATAACAAATTTTAAATCAGGTACTGCATTTTATAGAAAGCTGTTTGTAGCATGCTGTAAACTTTGGTTGAAGGCTGAATTATAGAAACGCCTTGGGGCAACTGGTCCCTTATTAAAGATTACAAGATGAAGGTCAAGAAGTCCATATTTAAAGAACCCCTTGTCCCGTGTAAATACCTAATTTTGTGTCTGAAACTCTTGAAGTAAAAGAAAGAACAAAGAAAGTGACTTTCAACAAAAGCCTTTGTATTTAACACAATCAATTATATTATATTCACAAAATCAAAACAACCACACATTATCTGAACAGGTCACTAAAACATCCAAGATTCATCCTTCAAGATAATCAGCTCAGGTAATCTTACTTCTCATCTCCCTTAACTGGCTTGCAAAAATCACTGCTGCTTTACCTGAACTCCATTTTCCAAAGTTACATTTAACTCACTCACTGCACTCTGGTAACAATCACCACCTGGTGTTTTCTTTATGTTTTCTAATGAAAAGAGAGTGACTTCTGCCTTGGGATTTTCTATAAATCAGTAGCTATTTAAGTAAATTCTTAGATTATATTAGATCCTGAGCTTATTTTGTGTCCAAGGTGCATGTTGGACATTCATTATCTTCCGCTCAATCCTCTATGAGGGTCACGGTGGGGCTCCTCATGCCTATCCAAGGGAGAACATCCCTTGAAAACACCCTGGACAGGGTGCCAATCCATCACTGGGCATGCACTCACACACAAACACAGACTATAAAGGAAATTTAGAGTAGCCAATTTACCTTGAACCCATGTTTTTGATATGTGGGAGGAAACTGGAGAAAACCCACATGGACACAAGGAGAACATAGAAACTCCACCCAGACTGGAATTCGAACCGGGAATCCCTAGTGCTGAGAGGCGAATGTGCTAACCACTAAGCCACCATATACACAACAAATAAAGTTTTAATAAATTAGATAAGCATTTCCACAGACGCTTGCACTCTGTTTAATATGGAGAGCATGAATTTGACAAAGTGTTACATAATTGTTTGAATGAGCCCTGTTTTTGTGTGTTTACAATGCTGGAAAGTAAAGTTTTTCCGTTTGTTGTCAAAATAAAATAAACTTGTATGAGATCATCAGTTCTTTTCTTTAGAGAAATTAATCGTTTCGACTTGAAGACTAATTGGGAAAAAACTGATGAAAAGAAAATAGATGTTAGTGGCAGCCCTAAAAAATGTAAAGCAAATGTGGAATCTATAAGAGAAGGAAGTTTGAATGAACACTCATTATTATTATTATTATTATCTTTAGTGTGTTGAACAGCAGTCACTAACTGCGATGGAAAAACATATGTTTTTTAGTTTAGTCCTTATAGACTGTAGATTTTTTCCATAATCTGTACTAAAGTGTAAATACTTGTAGTATTTATAAAAGTGCATTATTAAAGTACTTCAGTACCTCCCCAGCTGCCTACAGCAAGAGTGCTCGCAGCTGTCTCAACAACACATAATAAAGGAGGCCACTGTAATTCCTTATAATGCCACCCTTTCATCACCTCCATGTATAGTTATCTGATAACATTAACCAAACAGTGTAGAAATGAATAACTATGTTTACTGACAGAAAACTCCCAAGTTCCATTTCTTCATCTTAAAAGAATAAAAAAACTGAACAAGGAGATTGTTTCCTGTGAAAGTCATTGAGCCACAGATGACACGCTGACAAAGTGCATGCATTTGTTAAGTCACCTCTCCAAACATTGGCTCCAGAAGGTTAGAGTAGCTCAATTTGCTAGCTTAATGATACACTGATTACAGTACACAGGAAGCGGTACCTGATATTGTCTACTTAGGGAAATGATTATTTATTTTACTCGTTTTATTAATATATTATTATTTTATTATTATAAATATCAAACTTATAACTTCAAAATTCAGCATCATTCATGGACCATATTCCACTAGCTACTGTTTTATTTTAAAGATTATTAGTTTCTGATATATATATATATCAGAAACTAATAATCCTTAAAATAAAACAGTAGCGTGTGGAATTTATATATATATACCACGTAGTAAAATAAAATGTAACGATGGCTTAGTGGTTAGCACGCTCGCCTTTCAGTGCTGGGGATTCCCGGTTCGAATCCCAATCTGGGTGGAGTTTCCATTTTCTCCCAGTGTCGGCATGGGTTTCCTTCGGGTTCTCAAGTTTCCTCCCACAGTCCAAAAACATGGACTTAAGGTAAAATTGCCTGTTCTAAGTTTGTGTATCAGTGTGTGCCCAATGATCGACTGGCGCCCTGTCCTGGGTATATCTACCCAGTGCCCAAGACGTTCCTCCCTGGATGGGCATGGGAACCTCCTCCCCATAGAGGATTGAAAAGATAATAAATGAATGAATAATATAAGTTGATTAGTTTCTGTGTCTGCTGTGTGCTGGGATAGAGATTATTAGCACCATAGACAAAAGATAAATACATAATTCTATTACTTCTCATACACAAATATAATTACTGCTTAATATTAATCCCCATTTCACATCATTTCACTTTTTAATATGCTTCAATTTTAATAGAGTATAAATAGTAACGAAAATAAAGGCATGAAAGAATCCATTTTAAAAATGAAACAGACAATGGTATTATATATATAGAACAAAAGAAAAATATAGTGGTTCAGGTTATAGTAAAGTATTTAGAGTCTAACAAAACATTAAAAATTGTACAGTTAACATTGCAATGTTTTCTTTCAGTACAAATTCACTTTTATTTAAACTTTACAGAATTAGTGCCAAATCAGCTTTATGAGATCAGCTCATGAACACCATTCTAACCAACTACCTACAAAAATAAGGGAACTCAGAAACAATGAACTATTAGAACCAAGAGAAACATCTAATTATCTGAACTAAAACCATTTCAGACATCAGACATTTACTAATTCTAATGCTGTTTTATTTTACACAACGTTACAATTTTGAGTTTTAACCGAAATTAAGATAAGACATTTTCATTCTTATTTTAAAATTTGAAAGCGCTTTTTAAAATTGCAAAGACAAATATAAAACGGCTATTATTATCATTAATAATAATAATAGGTTCATTTCTAAGTTTTTAATATTACTATTACAATATTATAGATTAGTAGAAGACATATTGATCGAATACAATTGAGCTCAATGTTTATATTTTGCTAAAACTACATTGATCAAAATTTCTTATCATTTACAATAAAATCATTTGAACTGCCTATAAAAAATTAAACTGTTTTGAATTAAAAACATGAATAAAGTTTGTTCTTTGTTATAAATGACAGGCTTCATTTACATTCAATTTATACTGAGCTAAAAACTCCTGAGATTAAATTAGATTGTGTTTTGATTTTTTTTAAACAAATCTTATGATGATATAATTTTAAAGAGAAAGTTCATTTTTCTTTTCTAAATTCAACTGACTGGAGAACATGCTAAAACTAGTTTTTACTGTACAGTTACTATACAGCCAGTGTTGTTTAATTCCTTTTTCCCAAATAAAGTGGTGAATTTGAAATAAAAACTAAAGGAGAGTTTGTTTTTTAAAAAAGACAATCAGTGTGACAGGAAAATTCAGAAAGAGTCCAAAATTTTTATATATACTTGTGCAAAAAAAAATGTTTGCAGGGTATTTTTATTAACTATGGAAATAATATGATTCCTAAAATGTACCATATACATCACACGTTTAAACTAAAACATGTCTAATTTGTATTTTGAAACCAAATCAAATATCAAGTAACTACTGTACCAGTTTGTGAGTGTGTACTTGTGCAGAACTGTAACTTAAAGCTGACTAAATCCTTAAACTTTTACAGATAAGGCATGAACGAGTGTTTACACTGTGCAGAAAGACAGCTGGGCCCCGAGCTCATTAATCAAATAATCCACGTTACAAAACCAACAGACGTCTGTAAAAGCATAGTGCTTCTGTTATCGCGGCTTTGTGTGGATACTTGCATGCCTTCAGCGGCTCTTGTGCACCCTTGGCTTTGGATAGTTCAGTGGCTGACTAAAGAAAGAGGACGACTGCACTTACCTCAGCTCTGCATGAGATAAAGCATCCTTTATCTGAGCTGGTTAGAGTTTTTGGTTCAAACAGCTCTGGTGAAAGTTCTTGAAGTGAATATGATATCGCTCGACACCCCCTTTTTTTGGTTGTTTCCTTCACTAAACTGAAGGAGACCAACACCAAAGAACTCATGCTGCTTCTGTCCACCCACGAGGGCTGCTGTAGTCCCACACACACACAGAGGTACCAGGTTTAGCACTGCACTTCCATGATCTGTTCTCCAATGAGAGTCTTTAAGACCCTACCACATGATGTAGGCCAAGAAGAAAAAAAACCAGCCAACCAGAAGCAAAAAAAAGTTCCAGCTGGTGAGCTGAGACAAACGCTGCAGACCGGTCCACCTGACATTCAGGTCTGGGTTTTCAGCTCTCGCAGTTATAAAAGCAGCAGAGCATGAAGAGAGAGAGAAAGAGCGAGACAGAGAGAGAGAGAGTGTGTGTGTGTGTGTGTGTGTGTGTGAGAGGGAGGGGGTGCGATGTTAGGAAAGTGCAAATAATCTCTGCCTGCCGAAACTTCCTCCCTCTTAAATAAGAGACGCAGCCCTCAGCCCAGCGCTGGAATGCAAAGCCCGGGCTCTTAGAGGCCCAGTGAGGCGAACAGAGTCGGACAGTGTCAGTAACGTGCTTGTGTACAGTCACAGAAGAAAGCAGCTACTAATGTGAGCTTCAAATTTTGTAATAAATGTTTGTCATGTCAGAAATTAATTATATACTTTTATTACAGAACTTTGATGGTACATTAAAAAAAGCAGATTCATACTTTAGACTATAAAGACCATATAAGGATCAAGTATACAAGACACCTCATATATTGCATTAGTTTTTTTTTTTTTTTTTAATGACAGAACAGAGCTCTAAATTCTAAATATACAACTTTAAACCTTGCAACAAATGCTTAAGAGTCTGATACACACACACAAATACACACGAGGGATTTAAAAACTATAATACCTATCAGCATTCTGCGCTTTTTTTAAAGTTATAAATACATTTTGCTTCCAGAATGCAGATTATTTTTAACTCTCATTTATATCAAAGAATTCTGATTGTTAAAAACATAGTTCATGTTCCTTCCTCTGTTTGACTCTTAGATGTCTTCAATTTTTGTGTTTTTTTTTTTTTTTTAATTCATTTAAATTTTTCTATTGAATATTTTTTTTGGCTCAAGTTTCTTAATAGCAGTACTACTCTAGTGTCCTGTATCCTGTTCTGTGGATCAGATGCATCTGAGGTATAGTATGTTAAACATGCATTTGATCTTGTAAAAAAATTAAATAAATTGTAATGTACAAATTAATTTTATGTTTTACATACAGGAGAAGTGGCACAGCAGTAACCTGGCTTCTGTTTTTTTATTTTTTTTATTTTTGTGAAACAGAGAAAGGAGCCACCCCTTGCGAGGTTTTGAGACTTTGCTGGGCCATGGAGGCAGCTTCTTCTCACAGTGGTGCTTCGTTCTTCAGATTCAATCCATTTTATAGGGCATTCAAATTCTAAAGTGTTTAATCCGCCAATTTATTTTTCCCAATAAAAATATTAAATTTGTTTCCTGTTGCTCAATAACCCATATTTGCATTTTTATGCAAATAAAAAAAAAACATTACAATATAACAGTTTCAATTATGTTTTGAAAACAAATAAAATATTTTAACTAGGGTATAATTAAGTAAAAATTTGTATGTACTGTATCTTGGTGAATAGAGTAGTGAATCTTCACTTTCTTTTTAGGTTCAATGGTTGATGCTTTGACAGTAAAAGTGAAAAAGTAATAGGGTTATCAAACACTTGCTATTACTATAATAATCCGTTTTAAAGCTGGTAAAGTCCGAATTTATTAAATTTAGTGTTTTCAAGTTTAAAGTTTAGGTTTGATTTTTCACTGTTTTTGTAAAATACACTACCAATAAACTGATAACAACTTTGTTTATTGTGCTTTAATTTATTTTCAGCTAAAGATTCATCAATTGTGTTAGTTACTGTAAGCTCTTACAGATTATTACTATGACAACCATGGCACAAAGATGAGCCTCTCATTGGCTGATCCAAATAAACCTACTATAACTTTATTTTGTTTATCTGATGAGAGATCGGGCGGCATGGTAGCTTAGTGGTTAGCACATTTGCCTTAGCGCTGGGGATTCCAGGTTTGAATCCCAATCTGGGTGGTTTCCATGTTCTACCCAGGTTTTCAAATCCAAAAACATGGATTCAAGGTAAATTGAGCACTCACCGTGACCCTAGAATAGGATTAACCAGAAGATGATGGATGAATGGATGGATGGATGGGTAATGAGAGATCATACACACACA
>JAOUQT010057583.1:0-10618 GCA_025769995.1 Xyliphius kryptos | reverse complement strand
CCCCAACCAAGTTGGGATACTTGTAAGTCGCTTTGGATAAAAGCGTCTGCTAAATAACTAAATGTAATGTAAATGTAAAAACTTTCAAAAATCAGTGGGGCAAAATTTTTTCCAGTATTAGCATATCCATAATAAGGACATTACATTAACCAGAAGTTAGTAAAGAAAAGGTTAGAATTCAACAACTCTATTGACTTAAAAAAAACTTTTTTTTTTCCTTCGCATCATATTAATGATTAATTCATCAGTGTATTCCATTTCCTTTAGGTTAATTTTCAGAAGAATGTAAAGCAGTAACAAAGAAATTATACCTTAATGTCAAATTGCAGGTATCGTTTGTCCATCTCTCTGGATACCACACTCTCAATGACCTCCACAGGAACCAGCTGGAAGCAGTCATATGCAGGGCAGAAGATATTATGAGCCTCACCTTCTTGGATCTTCAGATTTAAAAAGCTGAAACATGACATTAGACAAATGGGTCTGCAGGTTCTGATGTCGGACAATGGCATTCTGTATTTACTTAAAACTGCACGAAAGACAACATTACTTACCTTTCCCAGCATCCTCTGCAGAACTCATGTCCGCATGGAATATCCACAGGCTCTTCAAACAATGAGGCAGCACACATACAAATACCACACTGAGAAAAGGAAGACATGTTCAGCTTGTGACTGTTACTATATTTTTATTAACGCAAAATGAGGAATTACACAAATTAGGAGTTGGTGACTTGAAAACATTTAAGCACATTTTCAGTCATACAACAAGTAGATTTTTATTCCCAAAGCCTCTTCCAGGAAGAAAAATCCCCCGTCTTTGTAAACAAATATTCATTAAATAACATCAGATGTGTGCTGATGTATTCATAGATAACATCTTGATTTTGCTAAACATCCAACAGTTATGCTGCAACAGAAATGGACCTTCCCCACACAGTTCCCACAAAGTCTTATAACATGCATGTTTAAGTACTTGATTTTAAACCTAAATAAAACATCTAATTACAAAGAATCAAATTTGCGAATATGTAATGGTCTCTTCTCCTTGTGAATGCATCTGTTTTGGCATGTGTTTATCAACCAGCTAATTGAAGATGATAGAAGTGTGTGTATGCAGCCCAACTGTAACAAAACAATCATCCTCATAGCCAACTCCAGCCAAACAGAGACATTGTTAGCTTGTGTATACAGCTCGCTTTATCATGGAGGCCAAAAAACAATCAGCTTAAAATTATTTGGTCATGAAAAATAATTTGTTTAAACATCTGGACAGCATCAATAACAAATGGAAAATTTTCCAACAGGATAATTTGGAATTTATACAGTTATAGGTATTCTTTAAAACCTTGTGTACCCTATTTAAAAAAAAAAAGAAAAAAAAAAGACGACCTTTGTTCAGTCCAACAAATAACTAAAATGCAGGAGCATCTTCCAAGTTAGATGTGTATCCTGATTCAAGACCACATATGAAAGGGTCACGTATCTAAATTGAAAAGATCAAATCAGCCATGAAAAAATAACTAAGTTACATTAGGATAAATTTTAAACGGATTTGAGTTATTTTTGCAGGGTGGTGTAAATGTATGCATTGGTCAAGAGAGGAGTTGTCAGACACCACAACAAGTTTCATTAACACTTCACGTTATAGGCTGGCTGACCGAGCTCCTGTTCCAGTCACTGCTGCTTTTTTTCTTCTCATTCTGGGTCTCATTGCTCTTGAAATGCACACATTAGTGGAATCTACAACAGTTGCCTCAACTACCTTCCTCATGGTTTCAGTTCCCTGCTGGTGTTTGATTATCCACACTGCTGCCACAATATGCTTTTGACCTATGCATTTAATGCTTAGATTTCATAAGCATGCATAACAATAGCAGATAAACAACAGTTTCATACTGAATTGCTGCAAAACACATTCTTCCTTCAGCTAATGAACGGTTTGGCCTCCTGCAGTGCAAAATGTGGCCGTATACACAAGCTACTAACATTCTCCATTTGGCCACAATAACAATGAGTTTTGTTACAAGAGACAATTATGTTGTGCCAAAACTCAACAAGTGTGTGTATTTCCTGGGCCAAATGCATACAGAGTAGAGATACAGGTCACTCACTTATATAAGTGTGAATCAACCAGATCTGTACAGACAAATTGAAATTAAACAATGAGATATATGTAAACGTAACCCTCAAAAACATAAATGTGGGTAAATAATGGCACACAAAATAGACGATGATGCTGCAAGATATCCAGTTGTGAACACAGTGACTTCAATTTGGGTTTGGCATAAAAAAAAGACATTTAAATTTAACATTTTTTTGCATTAAAGCAAAGAAGAAAGCCATTTCTACTTCTAAAGAGAGCATCGTAAATAAGACTTTAATTGGATACACCTGCCAAACTAATTAGCACAGGTGTCTGCAATTGTTTTCAGTGATATAAAGAGCCCTGACACACATCACAATCAATGAGTTTAACTGACAAACAAAATCTTTAACTTATCACTCCTAAACACTTTCTGCATAATAATTTGGAACACAGTGTAATCATATATATCTCTGTGAACATACCAATTATGTTAAAGTCTTAACAAGGTAGGAAACTGATAAATATCAATACCATATTTAGTTGACAGCACCTCCTATAGCATATTTAATGTTCTATGCTGTTTAGATCTGGAGCGAATGCTGTTTATGACTTTTAGGACATCACGTGCCCAAAGCCAATTAATTTGCACAATGATGCAGAACTCTAGATCACCTTTCCAGTGAATCTTCTATGTCAGCTGATCATAACAGCATAACAGGTTCTGAAATTTCTTTCAACATTGTGCTGCTTTACAATGTGTATACATAGTGTGTGTGAGTTTTAGCCTTCTTACCAGAGAGCGGTCATCATCACCAGGTGAGAGGCTGATTTCATCAGGTGATGTAATGGAGGAACGAGTAGTACGTGGCGTTCGAGGAGATGGTAGTGTATCCCAGGCATTGTAACCTCGTGGAGGAGGAGTAGGCATCTGAATTCCAGAGCGCTGACAGCAGTCCTCAGCATTAGACATCCAGGCTTCCAAAAGTTTCTCTCTGTCCCAGTCTGTGAAGAAACCAAACGAGGATGCACAAAAAATAAGTCAAATTTATTTATTTATTTTTAAATGCACTCGGACCTAGAACAGACCCCTCTGGCTGTTCACATTGGATTGATGGATGAGGATACTCAGGATAAGGCAATCACCTGCATGTCCTCCCTCACGACATACATATACATTTTCCTTTGCTTTCCCCTATTCCCCTGCCTGGCACTTTCATTTTCAGCATCCCTATGTCAATATAGATCTTAGCACCAGCCAAAACCACCTTGATCGTTCATCCAAAAATTATTTTCATAAAAGTCCTACCTCTGCCTTACCCCTAATAAAGTAATTCCTGGTCCCGTTCATCCTCATCATAAAAATGCCATTAGAGAGTCAAAAGAGTGTTCAGAGGTTTAAGTGCGTGTGTACCCTGTGATGGGCTGATGGCCTGTACTGTGGAATCAAGTTTTGGAAATCTTTGCCATCAGTAAAATTAATTAAAATGAAGCAATTGTTCTCAATCATGAACATCTGAAGGGGGAGAAGGGGAGAAAAAAAGAAAACAAAAAATTGATAAAATATTCACTAGTTACTGAATTAATGCCATTTGTGTTTATTACAAGACCCATGTTTTTCCCCCTATTCAAGTGGGTAAAATAATCCAGATTAGCAGTTGAAATCAAAAACCAAAAAACAGCCTTTGCAGATGTCTTAAATTGTACTGTATTTACATAGCAATAGGAAATATAAAAGAAAAAGACTATACTTAAATTATAAATATTGATGCCCTGTTAGATACAGAGTTGTTTACTAGTTAAAGACTTGTTTCTCTCTGGTGACGTTAACTAACAAAGAACAAAGTCCAGCATTATACCACACATTTACTGATTACCTCATAGTTCTGTTTCTAGAGGGTTACACAGCTTAAATTTAACAAAAACTTTAACTTTGTGTTGTACAGCTCAAACTAAGCACTGCTTTATAGTTTTAAAAAAAACACAAAAAAAAAACGGCCAAAGTGAATTCCCAGGCTAGAATTCCACTTCACACAATTACTGCTTGCCGTTTGTTTGATGAGTCAGAGTAGGATTAACTACAACGGTTTGCTAGACTTCCAGAGTAGATCTTGTTTAACAGGAGTGTTTTGTGGCTGTATTAAAGTTATGATTGACAAAAGCTTCACAAGAAGTATGGAATAAAAACATTGATATTTCTTTCAGAAAAAGAATCACAAAAAGAACAAGTAAGCAGAAACAAAGTGAAATCTGATCACATACAACACAGCTCTAAACAAATAGCTCCACTAAACAAAATGATTAGCATCATTAAGTAATAGTTTAAAACTATTTAAAAAAATGACAAGTAAATTCTTATCTTGAAAGGGAGGCAGTGGGACTACAATGTTTGGATCCAGCATTTTGGTTTGAACTATTTCTGGGTGCTCGTTTAAGTATGCTGTGGGTCACTATCCTGCCGGAAAACCCACGACCTTTGACTGTGACTCCGCTTTCTAAAACTGCCTCATGAACTACAACGTAAAAATCTTAGGTAGTCTACATATTTTGTGATGTCATGAACACTGTCAGCAGACCCTAAGCCAGTAAAAGCAAATAAAGCGCATTTGAGCTTTGAATCTCCAAAATGTCATTCATTGGAACCATGTTCATTTCTTTATCGATTTATTGACGCGTTTGTGACATACTATCTGAAACAATGGACATAAGGGGTCTGCAGTAGCATTTCTTCTACATTATTGCTGGGTGGGTCAAGAATGGGAGAAGAGAATCACATTGACAACTTAATACAATGGTCAGCACTTTTGAGCACATCCTTTATTGGGTTACTGCTGTTGCTCCATGTCACAAACGTGTCAATAACTCAATAATGAATGTGTCACATGATCCCTTTCCCATTGAAAAAAGTAAATCCCGGCTTTGTAGATGGCCGCAATGGGCGTCACCCAGCCTCAAATGTTTTCCCCCTCCCATGTACTAATATGCCACTAACGGTAAGGTGATCTCAGCAACCACTTCCATTTCATCAGGGTGTATCCATACTTATGGCCCACTCTGTAAAAGGCCTAACTACGTCAATAATAAGATTAATTCAGACGGATTGTTGCTAAAGGCCTATGTGTAAAAATGCATGGTCCGCCACTGGATTCAAATGGGGCTAAAAAATAAAGCGTGGATACAAGGATTTATCAAAGAATGTTCAACACTATTAAACAACTCTGGGTTGATCTAGAACAGTCATTAAGAACCAGGCGTTCTCATCCAACATCAATGTCTGACCTCACAAAGCTCATCTAAATGAATGTGCAAAATAATTCCACAGACACAGTCCAAAGCTCTCCTAAAGATGGATGGGGTTGTCCATAGTGTGCACTAAAATTGTTCAAGCTGTGCATTATTTTAGCATTAATAGCACTTTATTTATTAAAGAGTTTGAGAAGTTGAGTCTTAAGACAGAGTCTGGGATTTTTCTGTGCTGTATTGTGGATTCTATTTGTAAAAGAAAAATCTTTTAAGCTGGTTACTTATTTTTCGTCCTCATCGCAAATCATGCTGCAGTTCATATTGAATTTTGTTTTGTTTTTTACCCAGAACAGAAGGAAAGATCTAAGAGAACAACAAAAAAAATGCATTTCTAAAAATACTAGCTCTCGATGTAATATTATCGATAAAGATTTTAGGTTCTAACATTAGAATCAAATTTTAACCTGTGCAAGGCCTGTAAAAAGGACCTCCTATTAGCATTAACTCTATTTTTAAACAGCTTCATCTAAAAGAAGGCCTAGGTGACCTGCTAACATAATTAGAATTTATAAGGGGAGATACTGATCCAATTAAGCAGCTGGTGCACAAGACAAAATTTTTAAATGATGTAAATCAAACTACAACCATATACAACACAGTTCATACTTTCTTTTCAATCTTTTAAAAGAATTAGCTTGAGAGATGTCATAACCCAAGTCAACAGGGAGAAAAGCCAGACAGCAGAACAGCTAGCTCTACATATTTCAGACTCATGAGTAAACTAATAAAGTAAAGAAAATTTATATTTAACAATCACACACCATGTGCTCTAAGAAGAGCTTCTGCAGTAAAGAGAGGAGCCTGCAGCATGTCCGCCGTTTCCACAATCAACATGTCCTTTAGTCTCCTCAGGTCCTGGACGCGCAACCCCTCATACAGCTAAGGCAAAATCAAAAATATCAATCAATTAAAATGCCAATCAGAAATGCTGATATCTATTAAATACATGCTAGAAAGCAAAACAACAACACATGTCTGGACATTAAGCAAAGTGATACAGGACCAACAGTTTTAAGGAAATTGGGACTGTAGAAGAAAGCTGACCTCTCTGCGATCCAGAGCAGCATACTCAGCCTCAATATCTTCAGCATTGGGATCGGTGGAGAAGACCATCTGAGATTCAAGGCTTAGTGCTAGCTCTTTATGGTGCTGCTTCTCCGCACAGTCACATGGTGTCTCCTTGTTCTCATTCTCTGCAAACAAGTCTGCATCACGCTTTACCAACAGCTGCGAAAAAAGAAAGTGAAAGGGTTTAACGTGGCACAATGAAATTACATATACACACACAAAAAAGTTATTTTGCTCTTGCTCTCTGGAGTCGATGATAGCAGTTCTCAAATGGTGGTCGTTCTAGGTGGGTAAAAAATAAATACAGCGGAGCCTCCGCATAAATTTTTTACATTGCAGTTGCTTCGGATTTAAACGGCGTGATCAAGTGACGTTCACAACTCTCATTGCCCCCATAAAGTTTCCTTTACAAAAAGAAAGTAAAGTTAATGCTTGACATTTAGCTCAATCATGGGACCAAATAAGTTTCTAAATCCAGCAGCCATCAAAGGAAAAAAAAAAAGTAGAAATACAATCAAATCAAAAAAACGAAAAACAAAAGTGGCATTAAGATCACTGAAATCAGCCACATGTAACTGGATTTAAATGGAAAAACTAATTGAAGTATTTGGTTTGCATTCTATCAAAGTGGGTTGAGACTTCATGACCATGAGAAAACATGGGTCCTGGGTCAAGAACCTAAGAAACTTAATATCTACGAGAGCCTTTATGACACTTAAGTTGTGCCCCCTTTGCATCAATCAATAGCATCTTCTGAAATGGCTTTCTATAGGATTTTGGAGGGTAAAATAAACAAAAACATGTTTTATATTCTAGTGAAAATATAGAAAACGCATTGAATGAGAAGGTGTGTCCAAACTTTTGGTCTGTTTTGGTCCAATTGTTAAATATGGACACCTAATCTCTAAACGATCCATAAATGGCTGTCCTGCACTGCTGATCCTGCCCAGCCGCTCAAGTAAGATGAGTTCCACACTGAGACACCCAACATTTATTCCTACAAAAAATTTTTTTTTTCATTCATTCATTCATTATCTGTCACTTAATCCTCAACAAGGGTCGAGAGGTGGGGGTTCCCCATGCCCATCCAGGGGAGAATGTCTTGAGCGCTGGGCAAATACACCCAAAACAGGGCACCAATCTATCACTGGGCACACGCTCACACTCATGCGGCAATTTAGAGCAGTTCATTTACCTTGAATGCGTGTTTTTGGACTGTGGGAGGAAACACACGTGGAAATAGGAAGAACATGGAAACTCTACCCAGATTAGGATTCCAACCAGGAATCCCCAGCGCTGAGAGGTGAACGTGCTAACCACTAAGCCACCATGCCGCCCACCTAAAAAACAGATTTTTTTCTAGCCACTGTCACTTCAGTGTGCTCATTTGGGGTTCAGACACTGTAAAGCTGCTTTGTGACAATGTACTGTTGTAAAAAGAGCTGTATCAATTAATAACTTGAACTTACTTGAATTACTTGAGCCCTGTTTTGGTTTAAAAATATGTTAAATGGCTTTAGTTTAGGACTATATACCAAAATCCCACCATAACACCCTAACCGACAGCATAGTGCACTGAGGTGCAGTGCTGCAACAGAAAGCGATTTCCCCCAAACGTTCCCACAAAGTCGTGTCCCCCACTATTGTCTAATAACATGCTACAAAATAATAAATGAGAAAATGAATGAAGAATCTTGCCTCCACGCATGTCTTCATCCCTGAGGCAGCAGCATAATGCAGTGGTGTGTTTTTCTTATTGTCAGTGGCATTGACGTCAGCATTCTCATACTCCCCGCGGTCCAGCTTGGCACCTGTCCATTTCAGTACCATCTGAAGGCAGTCACCACGGCGACGTTCATCCTCATAGGGGCGTGCCAAGCGTGGTTGCAACGTCCCCTCCGCCAGCAAGATATGTGGCCCCATACAGAGGACGTGCAGCGCGGTCTCATTGTGTATGTTACGTTTGTTGGGGTTGCCATCCTTGCTAAAAAGAAAGGACCTACGAAACAAAGAAAGTAAATCTGAACTATGAATCTTAATATTTAAAGTAACATTATACCTGCCGCACAACACAATTTAAACCACTACACACAAAACAGTGAAATGCTGCATCCTGCTTCATCAATTATTTTTCAACTGCATTTGGTCACCAAACAACCATCCTGTCATCGATCACCTAACACGACTGCTAAAGTCATGACTATTAGTACAAAGTTGGCATCATAAAAGCCTTTTTGGTTTCCAATAGAATGCTGCATGCAGAAAAAAAATTATTCATGTTTTAAAGACATTTTATAAAAAGTAAGCAGTTATTCAGCAAACACTATCATATTAATAAGATGATGTTTGAGATCAACTTCCGCAGGCCTACTAGTCGCTAGTTTTGCTGCAGATGGAACATTTTCAATGCATGACATTTATTAAGTACTTAATTGTTTGATGGAAGCTTAATTATCAGGGTCCATACCCACACAGTATAAAATTGAACAATAAAACAACCTCCATTTAGAACTATTTTATTCTTCGAAAGCAAGACAAAAACTAATTTAGCATTTTTTATGAAAAGCGAAGAAGGAAAAAGATGTACACAATAATTCCAACATTTTTTTTATTAATTTTTGGATTCTCCTGTATGTCCTAGATATACAGTGGTATTTACCATGCATCTTATCTGTCTACATATGAATACTAATACGAAACTAATACATAAATATGTGTTTTACAGCAATTTAACTAAAGTTTTTTTAAGGTATGTTTAATGTTTTAGGTCTTATTTGTGATTTCTTGTTTACCGTTTAAAAAGTTTGGGAACACGGTGAAATTTTCTTGAGTTTAATGGAAACACTTAAGATGATGAATAAAATAAACAGGACGTGCAGACATTGTCATAGTGAGAAATGTTGATTTTAGTAAAAATGATGACTGTACTTCAAATTCTTCCCTCCTTAATCCTTAAAGGAGCCACCTTTTGCAGCCTGGCAGACTCCAGTCATTCTAGTCATCAACCTTTCAAGGTAATGTGATGTGATGTGATTTCCCCCCATGCTTCCTGTAGCAGCTCCTACAACATTGATAGGCTTGATGCAGTCTTCCTCAGTACCTTACGGTCAAGCTGCTCCCACAACAGATCAATAGACTTGAGATCTGGTACAGATCTGGAGACTGTGTTGGCCACTTTATTACAATCAGAATTCCAACTTACTCCTTATTTCTTAAATATTGCTGATACAATTTGGAGGTGTGTTTGGTGTCATGGTCTCAATCAAGCGCTGTCCACAGGGTATGACATGGAGTTGCAAAATCTTGTGGTAGCCTTCTTTCTTTAATATGCCTTCCACTCTGTATAAATCCCTCATTTTACCACCTCCAAAGCATCTCCAACCCATCACGCTGCCTCCACCATGCTTGACAGATGGCATTAAGCATTGGTCATGCATCTTTTCATTGGTCCTGCGCCTTACAAATATTCTTCTGATTGATCCAAAGACCACAAACTTGCACTTATAATGTGTCCATAACACATTATTCCAATCTTCTAGTGTCCAATGTCTTTTCTTTTTGGCCCATTGCAGTCTTTTTCTTTTAATTGGAAATTCTACCACCCTTAAGTCCAGCATCCTGAAGTCGCCTCCTGACCGTTAATCCTGACACTGGTGTTTGACGGGTTCCATTTAGAGCAGATGTCAGTTGACAGCCTATGAGGCATCTTTCTCTCAAACTGCACACTCAAGATATTTATCTTCTTGCACAGTTGTGCATTAGGGCCTCCCACTCCTTTTTCTGTCCTTGTTAGAGCCAATTTGTGTCACTCTTCAAAGGGAGTAGTTAACAGCATGGTAAGATAATATCAGTTTCTTGGCAATATCTCGCATTGAGTAGCTGTCCTTCATAAACACAACAATTGACTGACGGCTCTCTAAAGAAAGTTGTTACTTTCTGGCCATTTTGAGCTTATAAGCAAGCCAACAACTGCTGATGCTTTAAATACTAAACTAACATCGCGCTCCATTTTATGCTCACTCATTAGTATAACGTTTTTCAGCTGTGCATCATAATTGAGCATGGGTGTCCCAAAAACCAGGGCAGCACGGTGGCTTAGTGGTTAGCACATTCGCCTCTCAGCGCTGGGGATTCCCAGTTCGAATCCCAATTTGGGTGGAGT